>JBBBDQ010001431.1:1145000-1365000 GCA_037127315.1 Ascarosepion bandense
TTTTTTATTTCTATCTATCTATCTATCTATCTATCTATCTATCTATCTATCTATCTATCTATCTATCTCAGACTGTTCAAATTTGAGTCTGTTCATATCTATCTATCTATCTATCTATCTATCTATCTATCTATCTATCTATCTATCTATCTATCTGTAATATTAATTCCTTTTTATTGGGTGAGTTTGCTTTTTATATGTGCGTGTCTGTGCTACAGATTTGTATGTCATTCGTTGAGCGAAATTTTTGTTTTGTCGATTGGCTTCAACGGATTTCGTAAGACGACAGAATAAAAAGTAAAGAAAATAAAAAAAAAATCCCCGACAGAATTTTACTTTTTTGTTTCCAGATTGAATTATTTCTAGTCTACTCCAACGATGTTGTTTTTCTTAGGCTCACACTTGCAACCGTTATTGAAAGAAAAAATGTTTTCATTTTATTTTCATTAGAACCTCGCGATTGGTCGCAATTTCCAGGAAGGAACAAAAGAACACGGAATATTTTTATAACACAACATCAGAATAATATTATAAATCCTTTTTTTTATCTCTTTGCTTATGCATTTGTTTTGAATTTATAAAATCTTTTTTATAAATTGGCCGTAGACATTTACAAACAAATAATTATTTAGAAAAGAATATCTTATCTTTATCTTCCCAAATAGAAAAAAAAATCTCACTTAGCAAAGACGCGTATATGACACACTCAATGTCATTTCAACTCTTATCCATTAAATTGTCAGCAGGATATTCTACTACGGCCTAATTTTATATTTAAACTAGCAGTATAGCCCGGCGTTGCTCGGGTGTAATGAAAGCTTTAAAACTATTCCATGGTCCTGGAGTTCAGTTCAGTTCAATTGAAATAAGAAGATAATTGCGACAATTTACCAATCGCACCTTCACACCCTGATTGAGCACTCTACCACTGGGAGAGTGGTAGACTTTGTAAACAGTAGCTACTCCGGCATTTACGCACCGCTCATTCGACAATGAATTGGAGCACTCTAGCTATTGGGCGTGTTTATACGCGCTAAAAAGCCTGCCTTCTACTGGACGCTCGTGGCCTAGAGGTAGAATCGCCGACTGACGCCAATGCGGTCGGGTTTCAATCCTGGGTTAGGAAGCGACCGGAGTCTAAGCCGTACTGATGAGCTGTAATACAGCGAAACAGATCTGTCTGCAGATGACTATATATATATACTAGCAGTATAGACCGGCGTTGTTCGGATGTAACGAAAGCTTTAAAACTAATCCATGGTCCTGGAGCTCAGACTCTTTGGACGTTGGCACGAAAGACTAAAAAGCAACAGTTGTTTCCAGTTAAAGCGAAGCCGTAGACTGAAAGAAAAATGAATGGATGTAAGTCAAATTTTGCTTTCTTGGTATCGATATCAAATAAATTTTTTCATCTGAATCTTGAAGGCTAAATAAGTCCTCTGAGTAAATGGTATCATGACTGAGACTAAGAACTACACTTAGAGCCAAACCCGAAGCAAAAACTAAAATAAAAGGGCTGAAAAAATAGAGACATACAGGCACATAAACAGACACACACACAAACATCTTGCCTTTTATATATATATATTATCGATTTTCTTCACTATTGTAAGAAATGGAACCTTGAAACGTCTGAATATCGTTTCTTATGTCTTTGTCTATGAGTGTATCAAATTTGATTAAAACCGGACCACTCCTTCTATAACCCGTTTTTTTCGATTATCGAATTTCGATATTTATCTGGGGTACCTCAACAGAAAACCTAGCTAAAAACACTCGCAGACGCTTATAGTGCAACTGTGTAAATTTTCAAGAAAATCGGTTCAGCTGTTTCGGAGTCTATAGGGAACGGACACACACACACACACACACACAGAGACAAAGTTCCATTTATAAATAAGTTTAGATAAATAAAAAGGGCTTTCCAAAAGTAATCCCTTCTGTTTTATTTCATGGCCAACGACATCAGAAGCGAATTTTGTTACTCTAACTGAAGTGATTAATCCTACTCGCCAGTCCGCCATATTTGTTTTTTACTTGTAACAAATAGAAGCTAAGCAGCAGTCTGGCAAAATGACTACTGACATGAAAATGCGTAAGAAAAATATGTAAAGAGTTTTCCATTTTGACATTCGTAATAAATCCATGACAAATGTTTCTGTAAAAATGAGAGAACAAATATGAATTAGTTATCACCATATCACGTAAAAGATATTTTCCTCGATTATGAATCTTTTTACTGATAAACTACAGTTGACTGACTTACTAAATATTAAATTTTGAGTAAGCTAGTGATATTATCAAAAATGTTCGAAGACAACCTCATTGTTTAAGGTAAGGTGAAATTGTTTAAATCTTGTAAAATGTGAGGATGACGATTTTGTCATGTATCCAGGAGTTCTTAATCGATTTTGTCATGTATCCAGGAGTTCTTAATCGATTTTGTCATGTATCCAGGAGTTCTTAATCGATTTTGTCATGTATCCAGGAGTTCTTAATCGATTCTGTCATGTATCCAGGAGTTTTTAATCGATTTTGTCATGTGTCCAGGAGTTCTTAATCGATTCTGTCATGTATCCAGGAGTTCTTAATCGATTCTGTCATGTATCCAGGAGTTCTTAATCGATTTTGTCATGTATCCAGGAGTTCTTAATCGATTCTGTCATGTATCCAGGAGTTCTTAATCGATTTTGTCATGTATCCAGGAGTTCTTAATCGATTTTGTCATGTATCCAGGAGTTCTTAATCGATTCTGTCATGTATCCAGGAGTTCTTAATCGATTCTGTCATGTATCCAGGAGTTCTTAATCGATTTTGTCATGTATCCAGGAGTTCTTAATCGATTTTGTCATGTATCCAGGAGTTCTTAATCGATTCTGTCATGTATCCAGGAGTTCTTAATCGATTTTGTCATGTATCCAGGAGTTCTTAATCGATTCTGTCATGTATCCAGGAGTTTTTAATCGATTTTGTCATGTATCCAGGAGTTCTTAATCGATTCTGTCATGTATCCAGGAGTTCTTAATCGATTTTGTCATGTATCCAGGAGTTCTTAATCGAAAATGCGAGAAGGTTAACTGAGTTAACCTCCGACTCTGATATTCGTTCAATACTTAACTTTTTTTATTTAATAATCATATCGCCCCAAGCAAGGCATTTTACTGCCACCGTTGTGCATGGGGTTACATAGGAGGAAAGTTATGAGAATGATTGACAAGTCATAGGAGGTGTCAGGAAGTAGTTAAGAGACGGATGAGAATACTGATGAGAGTGGAGTGGACGGAGAAAGAAGCATGAGAGAGAAGATGCAGGTTAGTGAGATAGGAGATGACTATTGACTTTACATTTAAATTCTTGAAGATTATAGCTGTCGGGGAAACAAGTAAGGGGAAAGGAATTCCACAGGGGGGGAAGTGCGAGAAAAGAAGCTGATGGAGTAGAATTTATGTTTACATTTTACTGGTTTCACAGTAAAAGGGTGGAACCTAGTTGCTAATCTTGTGGCTCGAGTAAATTTATATATGGGGGCACCAGTGAGCTAAGTTCCTCGAAGCAGAAACCGTTAAAGTTAATTTGTAGATAAATAAGGTTGCGGAAATAAGTTCCAGGATTCTGACGGGACTAGAAACGGATTCAAATTTTATTCTCCCCACTCCCCAAAAAATTATAATAACTGAAAAATGTCAGCGTCAGGTGAATATAAAAACTGACACCTCAAGATTTGAGGAAAGAAGTATTTTGCAAATACACAGCGTCCGCTTGTCTAAGGGAAAAAAATAGATGTTTTGCAACTCCTAGTCAGACAGTCAAAAGTATATATATATAATCATTTCACCCCGAGCAAGGCGGAAACGCCACTGATGTGCAGGGGGTTACATAAATGTAAAAAGATTAATTAGAAAAGAGTGAGGAGTACAAACTAGTTAGAAAGGAACAATAGAAAGCTGAGAAAGAAGGTGCGATGACAGATACATAGGTGGAGAGAAAGGGAAGGTTATACGGGGGTGGGGAGAGAGCTAGAGTCCAGTGGTTAGTAGATGAGTATTGACTTTGCATTTAAATTTCTGGAGGTTATAGCCGTCAGGAAAGCAAGAATACGGGAGCGAGTTCCACAGGCGGGAAGTGCGAGAAAGGAAGCTGCAGGAGTAGAATTGTCGTCTGCATTTGGCTAACCTGACTGTGAATGGGTGGGACCCAGTTGCCAGTCTGGTTGCACGAGTAAACAGCTGTTGAGGAGGCATCAGTGACTTAAGCTCATCCGAGCAGAAGCCATGAAAGTATTTATAGAAGAGACAAAGGGAGGCCACATTTCGACGATGGGGAAGTGGCTGCAGTCGATTTCATTCTTGGATCCGTCTCTGATACAGTTAGCGATGAATGCATCATGTTTGGCTGAAAATTTGAGAATTTTATGGATATTTTGTGGGTCGAGTTCATTGCCCCCTTCTCTGTGTCCTCTCTGAGCGACAGCCTTCGTTACTGTCAACGTGATAATTTCCGCGGTGGTCTTGATGTAATGTCGATTTTCCTTAACTTTCTTTTGATAAGCCACGCTTTTGGTTTGCACGAAAGATGTCTTTTCGGTTACATTACGTTGGTAGTCACTCCATCCATCATAGGAGAAGTTGTGGTATTACATTACCCCATCTTTTCCGTGTGTTTTTTTCCGTCGTCGAAATCCAGTTTTAGTAAATCTGTACTGCCATATGTTGGTGGTACAAAGTGCCTACATGCAAAACACGACATCGTGTCACGTTCTTATGAATATTCAGCCGATTAGTAATTGTCGAACCAATCATTTAAAAATAACCGAGCAAGACTCTTTCCTTCACTGTGCTTGGAATATTATCGCAAACCTGGCTGAATGGAATACCACCTGCGGATTGAGATATGTCAAGAATATTTAGCATCTAAATTCAATATTTAACGGACCTGAAGGAAATTACCACCACCTTTAAATTTGTTGTTTTTCATTTTGTTTTTTTACTTTTTTCAACTCAGTCTAATTGGTTATTACATAAGGTTTACCATTATCAAAAATAATTTGGAAAAATTTTAATATTTAAACAATTTGGTGGGGGGTTCAGTTCCTCATACAATGTTATAGTAAATCGATCCTTCATTTTAGAACCAATCGCGTTGGGGTCGCTTTGTTTTGGTGTTTGTGGGACGGGTTGTTGCTCTTTTTTTTTCTTTTTTTTTCAAGTTTTCTTTAGTTCCTACGATGGCATCTTCCTCGGAAACTCCAAGAATGGCTTTATTCAAAGAATTCTCAAAGGATTCAGTTGTTGAATATGCGCAAGCAAAAAAGTTAATTGCACAGGATCGATTTACTATAAAGCTGTATTAAAAACTGAGCCCCGCCCAAATTGTTTAAATGTTGAAATTTTTGGAAAATTTTTTGTCAGTCGGAAAGTTTAGGGTTTAATCGATATGATTGCACTGCAAAACGTTAAAAAAATGATTATCAACCAATTTACAGGTAGTGGTACTGTCGTACCGGCGAGTGGTTCCAAAATGGAGGATTGATTTACTATAAGGTTGTATGAAAAACTGAGCCCCCACTCAATACTAAAATTGTTTAAATATTGAAATTTTTCCAATTTTTTTTTTTTTGCAATCGGATAGTTTGGGGTGTAACTGATAAGATTGCACTGAAAAAAGTAAAAGAATAAAAAAGTAAAACAACAAATTTAAAGGTGTCGCTGTTTGTTGTTGAAGTTCATTTTTTTAAATTCAAAACTTTATCCACAATGAAGTGTTGGTTTATAATTGTAGTGTCGTGTGTGTGTTTGTGCTATGTTTTATATGTGTTCTAACAGGAGATGGAAAGTGCGATACAGAGATCCGAAGGTGAATTGGCATGGCAAAGGACGCGTTCCAGAAACTGAGTAAAGTACTAAGACACAGGAAAATTTCAGTAGAAACAAAGCAAAGAGTGCCGGATTGCTATGTGATGTCAGTGCTTCAATACGGCAGTGAATGCTGGACAATATCATTGAAAATGAGGACAAAACTTTAAGCAGCGGAAATGTGGTTTTACAGAAGGATGCTGCGGATATCGTGGACTGAGCATGCAAGCAAAGATGAGGTGTTGGAAAGAATGGCAGGAAGGAGAGCTTGGAGAACCTGATACTGACTGGCGAGATAGAAGGAAAGAGAGACAGAGGAAGGCAGCGGATAACATATTTGCAGGGCCTGATCAGGTGGATGACGGAACGGGGCTTTCCAGGAGTAACAGGTGCAAACATACTAAGAGTCACAAGGGATAGGGAGACATGGAGAACCATGATCACCTACGTCCTGAAGGGACAGAGCACATAGAAGAAGATGTTCGGAAATATAACCCTGTTTTACTGTAAAGAATCGAATATGACAGAAATAAAAAAAAACGTATGGTTCTCTTGATGATTCGTTTAAAAGTGAATCATTATGGTATTCATTGGTGACCCCTATCAATAGGGAAAGAAGAAATGTGAATTGTTTTTTTCTACTAAACTCATTTCTTGGATTCTTTTACCTAATGCCGGCATTGTCAGCAAATCTCAGAGGGATTCATGAGTTTTGATGATCTTGGTTGAAACCATTGATAAACAATTCAGGTCACCTGCTATGTGCAGCTCTCTCTATGTGATGGTGAACGAGACAGTCTACATACTTGTGAGGCACAGAAATTCAATCTCTAGGAATTCGGTGACGATTATAGATTGGAGAAAATTACTGACGAATTCTTTTACTCAGCCATAAATCACTGACTGTCTGTGTATCTATTTATCAAGTTAGGGACATTATTTCTAATTAACGTCTTCCTTCAGATATTAAAATATGATTACAGAGTCCTTCGCTCCCTCACAACATGTCTGTTTCTATTTATCTGGTTGTTTTATTTTGTTTTTTTGTTTTTTCAAACAGGCCTTTTTGTGTCCTTAAAAAGCTAAATGAAAAAGAAAACGCAGAGGGAAAAGTGCTCAAGATCAAATTTTATCAAAATCAGAGACTGATTAGTTTCATAAATTTTTAAGCTTATAAAAGTGGGGAAGAAACCGAGGGGCCAGTTGAAATTTGGGGGAAGACTTGGCCCATCCTGACCCCTCTGTAGAATAACCACTGTAACTATATATATCTCATCATCATCATTTATCCATCACACCCAGATGGTGCATAGGGCAGCAACTTTTTGTTGCTGTTTTTGACGGAGCAGGGTTGTTAGCTCTGCACCCAACTCCCAAACCTGGAGGACCAACTATATATATATATATATATATTGTTAAATATAAGAGGTAATTTATATGTAGGTAATATCAGACAGATTTTAGTCAGCAACACAATAATCCTCACTCGTACACAGTAAAAAGACGTCATAGAACCGGATTACAAATTTACGAACTGCGTTTGCTATTTTTGGTAACTATTAACGTAGCCTAGCAAAGTTTTATGTCAACACAAGATGAAATCGTCCCTGATGGTGCATGATTTTATGTTAACGTCCTTGTAACCTTTCTGAACATGGCTCATGTGAGCCGAAAACTTAGAACCAACTTAATAAAGAATTATTCAAATTTTGGAGAATTTTTGTCTTTATTTTCAGCTGAAATTAAAGCCAAAATACGACGTTTAGAACGGCTGATGTTTAAACATAATAGACATTCATTGTCTCTTATATTTAACAGTATATGTTTAGAAAATTATTTGCTGCCTCGATACACTATATATATATATATATATATATATATATATATATGAAAGTGTGTGTGTGTGTGTGTGGTGCGTGTGTGTGGTGCGTATGTGTGTGTGTGTGTGTGTGTGTGTGTGTGTGTGTGTGTGAGTTTTATTAAAAATGACGGACGTATTATGGTTAAGTTTTTTATATAATTTTATGTAATCTTATATTTTTCTTTTAAGAACATAAATTATGTAAAAAATGTCCAAATGTTTTGTTCTTCAGTTATGCTTTTAGCCATTATTGAAGATGAAATTTATTTTACGTGTGACTGAATATGCGCTATGTATATGTATGTGTATAGAGTCATGTATGGTTTATATTTCAAGCACGGTCAGCACATTGTGGCCGTGCTCATAGTTGATATGATTAAGTGTTGGATTTTTCTTTTTATGAATAATGCTTCCATTATTTACACGTGGATAATGTTATTAGATTTCAATTATCAACAAGTATTCACGGATAGATTGTGGTGGGTCTTCATGTATGTTTAAATGAAATCGAATTGAACTATGTTTTGAGGGATGTAACGTAGTTTCTCTGGTCAACCGAGTGGTAGTGTGTCCGATGGAAGAAAATTCTAAATCTTTTCTTTCTTATGTAGCCCATAACACCATAAACACACAAAAAATAACATAAAAGAACAAAATTCACAGCTATTATAAACAGAACATATCTTCACTTGAAGCATCATCCGAAAATACGCAACTCTCATTTACTTAAATAAGAAAATTAAATTATCTTTTACACAAAATTTAAAATTGCTAAACCCATCATCAAAAATAACAATTCATCTGCATGATTTAAACTACAGAGAATCAATATTATTTACGAATTTATATATCCTTTGAAGAACTGTGTTCCTGATCAATCCAAATTCGTAAATAATTACATCGGACACATTGCATTAAAAGAGAGACTGCTGCCCAAATATATATATATATATATGTGTGTGTGTGGAGGGGTGAAATGTGTATGTATATAATTATAAATATAAATATCAATATATATATATATATATATATATATATATATATATATATATATGCAATTTGTTATATATATTATATTGTTTACATATTATATATGCGTGGTACTTATTTAAAAGCACTCAATATCAGTGACAGAGCAGACATGTTCATATCAATAATACACAAATATAATATAATATAAAATAATAGCAATTCTTACCTACCATAGTTTTACACAGAACCCATGAAAAGTATATATGTAGGTACGAGAAATCAACAACTATTCGCGCGTTGACGTTGACATCGCTACACTATTCGAATACACCAACCGAATGAGTATGTATGTGTGCAACGGCACACATATACATATATATACTGAACCCAGCACGATTCGCATGTGTATGTTTATGCAAGTCTCAGTGACCGAACGCGCACGCGTGTGTGTGTCCTTGCGCGCGTTGAAGTGTGTCCAGATGTATATATATATATATGTCTGCGTCTGTTTTGACAACAGTTTTCCCCCACTTCAACAAAAATACACGAATATAACCAATTTAAAAAAAAAAAATCAGTTTGTCTGACGATCGCAAAAGCGTGAAACCCACGGTTACAAACGCACATCTATCTATCTATCTATCTATCTATCTATCTATCTATCTATCTATCTATCTATCTCAGTCTGTTCGTATCTATCTATCTATCTATCTATCTATCTATCTATCTATCTCCTTCTGTTCATATCTATCTATCTATCTATCTATCTATCTATCTATTGTACCAAATGGAAGGAATATTGTGTGGTCTGATGAAATGAGCTAATTAAGCTCATAGAAATGAATTATAATTCATAACCATAAATAAAAGTATGGATGGAGGATGTAAATTAGTGAGATATGGGATGACTATTGACTTTACATTTAAATTCTTGAAGATTGTAGCTGTCAGGAAAGCAAGTAAGCGGAAGGGAATTCCACAGGGGGGAAGTGCGAGAAAAGAAACTGATGGAGTAGAATTTTCGTTTACAATTTATCGGATTCACAGTAAAAGGGTGAGACCTATTTGCTAATCGTGTGGCTCGAGTAAATTCATATATAAAGGGCACCAGTGAGCTCAGTTCATCGGAGCAGAAGCCATGAAAGTATTTGTAGAAGAGAAACGGGGAAGCCACACTGCGTCGGTGAGAAAGCGACTGTATCCTAGCTGTCAAGTGGGGATCGATCACATTACAGATTCTTCGTTGGATTTGCACACCTAGGTGGATAGCAGGAGAACCTAACTAGACATGGCAGCAATATTCAATGCACGGGTGGATGGTAGATTTGTACTTTACTTTTGAACTTTGCCCAAAAATAAACTTCGAGTTCTTGTGAAGTCTACTAATAATACACTATTTTGTTATATGTAAAAGTGAAACTCTTCTTCGATATAAAAGAGGTGTGATTAAAATTTTCCTTATGAGAGCGCACGATTATTCTTCTCCACGCCTGATTTTATTTCAAGAACGTCAAACAGTTATTAATAACGGTTTCACCAAACATCTTATAGATTAGCATATTAGACTGCTTCTTTCTAAAGTAACCAATAGCAACACCAAACATAAAAAAAAAGTATAGGATTCGTCTTCGAATAAATAAACTCATTTTTTCGTCCATTTTATTTCCTCGAATTACTATGCGTTCCGTCACGCAATATTTTCAGTTTCAAATTCTCACGAGTCATTTTTCTATCTTCATCATTATAACCGCTTCCGTTTTGGATATTCTCCCTAGTTATCATTTCGATCACGTGTTCTCTGTCTGTTTTTGTCGGTAGCTGAAGCCACCTTTGCATCTCTTGCCGCTTATATATTCTACACACAGTATGTGAGATAATTATTTGAAATGAATGATTCATGTTTCATATCTATTTAATTAATGTCTTTTCAAATTTTACAAGCTAATTAAATCATCCGACATCTCTCTTACCTTTGATCTATCTGCAATTGTTATCTTTCTATCAGCCTTCTACTGATCTCACAGGAAAAAAAAAACACAAACCAGAGTATTGGTGTCTGTTTGCGAGATTGGCAGAAACGAAGGAAAAAAAAAAAAAAAGAAAAAGAAAAAGAAAAAAATGCGGCCTCTAATTTCAACCGAAAATATACACCTGTGTGGAAATTAACCAAAACAAAACGAATAATGTCGCCCTGTGATCTTTTATACTTTCGTATTTGGCGTTGTTTTTCTATTCCGATCACATTTTCTTTTACGTTTTAAACTGAGGGATACAGTGTTTTTTTCTTCGCCTTGATGACATGACTGCCTGTTGAAAAGCTGACACCAACAATTTCCGCGATTTCTCTGTAATGTCTGCCAGTGTGTTCGTCAGCATTACGGGTTTCGTAAGCTTCTTTGGATTAACGTCCATCGTAAACAATGAACGTAGTACAACAAATCGACAGTCGAGGCAATAGTGTTTGGGCGTGATAAAAATTTTTCAAGGCCAAACAAATTTCACCTTTCGAGACATGATAGCCCAACGCGTGTATCACGTATGGCACTTAACTGACTGACTGAATATAATAGTTGGATACATAATTAAAACTTTTGTTAGGCATGAAGTGGGTGATCAGTTTTCTAGTGTTATGAAGTAATAAACTCATCCCCCACCAATTACTACTTATTAATATAATCTATTTCTTCTTAATTTCCTTTTTGTTTCCATCATTTCCAAGATCTTATCATTGCTCACATGCTCGATCCATGATATTCGCAGCATCCTTCTGTAGAACCATATTTCAGTTGCTTCAAGTTTTTCCTTCATCTTTGATGATATTGTTCAGCATTCATTGCCATATTGAAGAATTGTCAACACAGAGCAATCCAGTACTCTCTTCTTTGTTTCTAGCGAAATTGTCCTGTTTCTTAATACTTTACTCAACGTCTGTAATGCCTCCTTGTAATTTTGGATCTCAGGAATATAAATGTATAGAAACTGCTGTGACCACAAAGTGAGGGTTCTGTTTATATATTGATTGTAATATGGAATTGATCCCACACTTTATATCCAGTATTCTTCTGTAGAACCACATTTCAGTTGCTTCAAGTTTTTCCTTCAACTTTGATGATATTGTTCAGCATTCACTGCCATGTTAAAGAACTGGCAACACATAGCGATCCAATACTCTCTTCCTAGTTTCTAGCGAAATTGTCCTGTTTTTTAATACCTTACTCAACTTCTGGAATGCTTCCTTCGTCATGCCAATTCGCCTTCGGATCTCTGTGGCACACTTTCCGTCTTCTGTTATAAGGCTTCCCAGCTATGAAACTCTAGAAAATAAAAATTAGCAAGAATTTTGTAAAAATTGTGTTTTGACAGGTTGTTGAAATTGAGAAAGGAAAATATCATTCGAATTTTTGCTGAGGTGCCATCCAGAATGTTGCAATTCGAAACTTATTTAAAGAATTTAAATATAGACATTTGAGATTGGAGAAATGAGAAAATGAATTACGATTTGGTGTTTAACTTTCCAATTGTCAAAGACAAGGCGAGAGAAACTTTTCTCAAAAGATACAGTCGTGTTTGTTGTTATATAAGATGCTCAGACCGGTTTAATATTACAATGATATGGATTGAGATAGCATTAGCAGTATAACCCAGCGTTGCTCGGGTGTAATGAAAGCTTTAAAACTAATCCATGGTCCTAGAGCTCAGACTCCTTGCAGGTTGGCACGAAAGACTAAAAAGCAATAGTTGTTTCCAGTTAAAGCGAAACCTTAGACTGAAAGAAAAATGAATGGTTGTAAGTCAAATTTTGATTTCCTGGTATCGATATCAAATTTTCTGCACTATTGTAAGAACTGCAACGTTGAAACTTCTGAATCTCGTTTCTTATGTCTTTGTCTATGAGTGTATCAAATTTGATTAAAATCGGACCACTCCTTCTATAACCCGATTTTTTTGATTATCGATTTTTGATATTTATCTGGGGTACCTCGACACAAAAACTAGCTAAGAACACTCGCAGATGCTAATAGTACAACCGTGTAAATTTTCAAGAAAATCGGTTCAGCCGTTTCGGAGTCTATAGGTAACGGACACACACACACACAGAAACAAAGTTCCATTTATAAATAAGTTTAGATATAATTACGAATAGTCTACGTCATTTGGATAAATATAAGCCGACCAAAGACAGTAACAATGAACCTAGCACATAAAACTTAAGCACACTTTAATGTAGTGTAATGATTAGCAAGCTTGTCTCGCTAGATTAATCACAACTTTAATAATCATGAGAGGGCCACCACGGGAGCGCAGGCGATTCAGTCAGTTCATACGTGATACACGCTTTGGGCGATCATGTCTCGAATTACATGACTGACTGGGCAGAAGATTATCCCGCAGTAGGTTGCCATTGCTTTCTGCAGTAGACTGGTTGCCAACCAAGGCTATAGAAACCAGTCTGTTCTGCCATTTAACTCATAGCTAGAGGGAGAAGAGATAGATTATATTAAATTATTATTTTAAGTATAATTAGTAAGGGGTCAGTTTATTACTTCATAACAACAGAAAACTGATACCCCACTTTATGCTCAGTACATGTTTTATTTATTTTTCTAACTATTTTATTAGGTCAGTTAAGTGTCATACGTGATCAACACTTGGGCGGTCATGTCTCGAAAGAAACATGACTATTGACTTTACATTTGAATTCTTGAAGATTGTAGTTGTCAGGAAAGCAAGTAAGCGGAAGGGAATTCCACAGGGGGGAAGTGCGAGAAAAGAAGTTGCTGGAGTAGAATTTGCTTTTACAATTTATCAGTTTCACAGTAAAAGGATGGGACCTAGTTGATACTCTTGTGGCTCGAGTAAATTCATATATAGGGGGTACCAGTGAGCTAAGTTAATCGGAGCATAAGCCGTGAAAGTATTTGTAGAAAAGACACAAGGAAGCCACATTGGGTCGGTGAGAAAGCGACTGTATCCGAGCTGCCAAGTCGAGATCGATTACATTACAGATTGTCTGTTGGATTCGGTCGAGGACATCTAGGTGGATAGCAGGAGCACCCGAACAGATATGGTAGCAATATTCAATGCCTTTGAAGAACTTCTTAAGTTCACTATTATGGCTAGCTGTTTTGATAACAGTTTCCTTCTAAATCTTTTGTGAAGTGTAGTATGAAAAATCAACTTCGTGATTATATTATTATTTACTCCTGATTAGATGTTCTACCCATTTGATTACTGCGATTGCTGTTAGAAAAGTTTAACTGATGCCGTATTGTTATTTGTGAAAGCATTTCGTCGTTTGTAGAGGGCCTGAAAGAAATTTTTGTATCGCGAGTATTCCTTCGCCTGAAACCTTATTTTATACATCGATTTCAGAAAACAGTCTTAAATAGCTAATAGTTTAGACTTTTCTGAGCAGGTTGAGCGCGATGCATGACATCCGTGTAAGATTCTAGACCTGACAAAGTTATTTAAGGAACCAAACATTTCTTACCTGAAACAAGCAAGTCTACACAAACGGTGTTTCATTGCTTTTCATGAAATGTGGCCTTGTAGCATATTTGCCAAAACTATATTAATATTTCATTCAGAAAATGATATGTTAAGTTTGATGGCTGTACAAGGACCAATAGATTTTCCCCATGGCAAAGAAAGAAAATCAACTTATTGATTTCATTTCCTGAAGGACGATCGCAAATTGAATTTGATAGGTGCTAGCGATTTCGAGCGATTTTTCGGAGTAAACCCTATTAGAGAGTTGGCCTATTATTCTGAACATGAAATTAGCAATGAAAATGGAATATCAACAACGTTGACTTGTTCATATGTATGTAAAAAAGAATGGCTTCGTTTGACACAAGACCATAATAGTGGCGCACTCAAAGATGATGGAGGACACAGTAATAACGATCAGCAAGATAAATTCACTAAACAGCGAGAAGTGACCAAAATAATAAAGGAATCAGTTTCAAAGTGAGAAAAAAGACAAGAAACAGACAGATATTTTGCGGAAATGTTTATTTTTCAACATAATGTCTTTTTTTTTTTGAAAATTTTCGTAATTCAAAGTTTATTAGTCAATTCTAAAGATCGGATAGCAAACAGATTAAATGGGTCCAAAAATATGTCAGCTAATCGAGAAGGAATCTGAGCTCATCATCGAGACGAGAGTTGTAGCTTTTTGTAAAAGGTGTCTTTTTACTCTCTTAATCTGTTTTGCTAACAATTTATATTATTCGGACTATTATCCTCACCTTTGTTGCCATTTGTACGACGTTTAATAATAGATCATTCTATTTGTCTCTATTTCTGTGATGAGGTAGTATTTACAGTATTTATATTATTCGGACTATTGTCCTCATATTTGTTGCCATTTGTACGACGTTTAATAATAGATCATTCTATTTGCCTATATTTCTGAGATGAGGTAGTATTTACAGTATTTACATTATTCGGACTATTGTCCTCATCTTCGTTGCCATTTGTACGACGTTTAATAATAAATCATTCTATTTGTCTATATTTCTGAGATGAAGTAGTAGTTACAATATTTACGCTATTCGGACTATTTTCCTCATCTTTGTTGCCATTTGTACGATGTTTAGTAATAGATCATTCTATTTGTCTCTATTTCTGAGATGAGGTAGTATTTACAGTATTTACATTATTCGGACTATTGTCCTCATCTTTGTTGCCATTTGTACGACGTTTAATAATAGATCATTCTATTTGTCTATAGTTCTGAGATGAGGTAGTATTTACAGTATTTACATTATTCGGACTATTGTCCTCATCTTTGTTGCCATTTGTACGACGTTTAATAATAGATCATTCTGTTTGTCTATATTTCTGAGATGAGGTAGTATTTACAGTATTTACATTATTCGGACTATTGTCCTCATCTTCGTTGCCATTTGTACGACGTTTAATAATAGATCATTCTATTTGTCTATATTTCTGAGATGAAGTAGTAGTTACAATATTTACGCTATTCGGACTATTTTCCTCATCTTTGTTGCCATTTGTACGATGTTTAGTAATAGATCATTCTATTTCTCTCTATTTCTGAGATGAGGTAGTATTTACAGTATTTACATTATTCGGACTATTGTCCTCATCTTTGTTGCCATTTGTACGACGTTTAATAATAGATCATTCTATTTGTCTATAGTTCTGAGATGTGGTAGTATTTACAGTATTTACATTATTCGGACTATTGTCCTCATCTTCGTTGCCATTTGTACGACGTTTAATAATAGATCATTCTATTTGCCTATATTTCTGAGATGAGGTAGTATTTACAGTATTTACATTATTCGGACTATTGTCCTCATCTTCGTTGCCATTTGTACGACGTTTAATAATAGATCATTCTATTTGTCTATTATTTCTGAGATGAGGTAGTATTTACAGTATAGAAAGTTGTCACGAGTTCTCAGTGCAGTATATTAAATATTTATTTACAATTTGTACATGCCATAAGCATATTTTATTTCTCTCTCTTACGTGTTTTGGGCACCTCTGCGGGGTGTAATGCTTAGCAAGCTTGTATTGATATATTCATTACAATTGATTTTTTAGTTCGATCGTCACCGGGTGTCCCATACTTTCGGCCCTGTGCCAGATCTAAGCTGCGCTTATAAAATCAGGGCACATCGGCATGTTGTAATTTTTAGCAAGTTTTCTTGCTAGAATCATTACAATTGAGTAGTGAGTTCGATCCTCACTGGGTGCTGCGTACTTTCTGCCTCTTTCCTTTTTTCTTCTTCTCTGTGCCATGTACCTTCAGGACGTGAACGATCATAGCTTACCACAATTTTTTCCTTTGTAAAATTTTTTTCTCTTTCTTAATCTCTGTTTTGCCAACTATTTACACAATCTCGTTCCTCTTCTTCTCTCTCCTCCTTCTTCTCTTCTTGTTCTTTTATGGGCAGTGTCCGTTCAGGACATCGACGATCATAGCTCTCCACAAGTCCCTGTCCATTGTAGCTCTTATCAAATTTTTTCTATTTTCCTTAATATATGTTCTGCCATCCAATAAACACAGACTGGTTGGGTATTTTCCTAGCTACTTTCTTGTATCCATCTTGCCTTCAATATGTCTTATGAGCATTAAAATTATCAAGCCTTTTTTCTCTTTTATATGCCTTTAAAATTTCAACTGCCCCTTTTCGATTCTAAACGTTCTTTTTGTTTTTATTTTACTTAAAACGTTTTCGTTATTGACATACCCCATTTAATCGTATTCTCAACATTCTTCTGTAAAATCCCATTGCTGCTGCCTTAAGTCTCTTCACAAATGTTATTACTAATAAATGCGAATAACGGTGTAAAATTTGACATTCTTTCTAAACTTTCTTTGAAGGATGGAATGAATCACAAAATTTTAAAAGAACTTGATGAAAACTTTCCTGAAATGGAAAATGTAAGTTTTCGCTTTCAAAACAGTCTTAAAATAGAAGCAGTAAGTAATTTTTGCTCTTCTATCACTTCTGTTGAAATTGGCTGTGATAGATATTTGCACAAGTTCTACGAATATATATATATCCGTCTCGTGAAAAAAGATATCGGATTTCGAATAAAGAAATAATATACGACAGACTCGCGAGGGAAGCTGATGACCTCAACAGATGCTTTCGAGAAGAGATTGTAATTCCCGGAATTCCAAATCAGAGAGACAATCTGCTTAAGAGATCCAAATTGACTTTGAGAGTGTCTGATGTTGACAAATAGATTGTAGAGAACATTTCTTCTTCTTCGTCTATGTGCCCTGTCCCTTCAGGACGTAGGCGATCATGAATCTCCACGTCTCCCTATCCCTTGTGGCTCTTAGTATGTTTGTTCCTGTTGCTCCTGGCAACCCCCGTTCCTTCATCCACCTGATCAGACCCTGCAAATATGTTATCCGCTGCCTTCCTCTGTCTCTCCTTCCTTCTATCTGTCCAGTCAGTATCAGGTTCTCCAGGCTCTCCTTCCTCATTGCATGTCCCAGGAACTTCACTTGTCTCTTCCTGATGCTCAGCATCAATTTCCTTTTTGTTGCCATTCTTTCTAACACTTCGTCGTTGCTTGTATGCTCAGTCCACGATATCCGTAGCATCCTTCTGTAGAACCACATTTCGGCCGCTTCCAGTTTTGTCCTCATTTTCGATGATATTGTCCAGCATTCACAGCCGTATTGAAGAACTGACATCACGTAGCAGTCTAGCACTCTTTTCTTCGTTTCTATTGAGATTTTCCTGTGTGTTAGTATTTTGCTCATCTTCTGGAACGCGTCCTTTGCCATGCCAATTCGCCTTCGGATCTCCGTGTCGTACTTTCTGTTTAAAATACTGTAAAATGTCATTAATATTCTAATATTTGGTTGAACAACAGAACTCGTGTTTTTTTATGGCGATACATCAAGAATTTAGCCGAAGAAGATTGTGGATTTGATTGGCAGAAACTTTGTTGCAGAAATAAGAGCATGTTTAAGTTTCTGAGCAAATATTGATATATTAAATTTAATTTCAGTGTGCTCTTAAAAGTTGTATATAGTTTACTATAATGCGTTATTGAAAAAATACTTATTGCATTCTGTTATGGACCTTCGAGTTGTGGCAAAATTCACCGGTAAGTTGTTGTAACCACATTGTGCCAAAAGTAAGACACAGCACAAGATGGTAGGTTCAAAACAGTGTATTAGTATAACAAGAAATCAACATATTCAAAAGAAGTGTTAATCTAAACTTATTTATAAATGAAACTTTGTGTGTGTGTGTGTGTGTGTCCGTTACCTATAGACTCCGAAACGGCTGAACCGATTTTCTTGAAAATTTACACAGTTGTACTATACGCGTCTGAAAATGTTCTTAGCTAGTCTATGTGTCGAGGTACCTCCAATAAATATCGAAAATCGATAATCGAAAAATGGTTTATAAAAGGAGTGGTTCGATTTTAATCAAATTTGATACACTCATAGACAAAGACATAAGAAACGATATTCAGAAGTTTCAAGCTTGCAGTTCTTACAATAGTGCAGAAAATCGATAATATATATTTATAAAAGGCAAGATGTTTGTGTGTGTGTCTGTTTATCTGCCTGTATATCTGCATATTTTCAGCCCTTTTATTTTAGTTTTTGCTTCTGGTTTGGCTCTAAGTAGGTATAATTGTAGTTCTGAGTCTCAGTCATGATACCATTTACTCAGAGAACTTATTTAACTTTCAAAATTCAGTTTACGACGAAAAAAACTTATTTGATATCGATATCAGGAAATCAAAATTTGACTTACATCCATTCATTTTTCTTTCTGTCTGCGGTTTCGCTTTAACTGGAAACACCTATTGCTTTTTAGGTCTTTCGTACCAACGTCGAAAGAATCTGATTTCCATGACCATGGATGAGTTTTAAAGCTTTCATTACAACCGAGCAACGCCGGGTTATACTGCTCGTAAATAATAATATAGACATAAGTAAATCGAAAGCTATTATTACGCTTTCTGACTAGTAGCTGTCATTAATGGCTCTCGTTAACTGCTTAATTAAACTGCTGTACTTCACTGCTCTTTAACTGCAGTATTTATTCGGTTTCCAACTTAAGGCAAAATGTGGCAGAAGCTTATTTTAATGTGGGTAATCCGGGCCATATAGCCCGGCCAAAAACTCCTGTCTGATTTTTCCTACAGCGGAGCTTTGACTGGGCTATTATTCTCTGCCTGAAGGCAGGGAATTAGACAATATACAAAGCAGCTAACTGCTCTGCACTGCATTATTTAGCTGTCCCTCCCAGTAAGGGCAACATGTGACACATGGTCAGTTTATAAGTGGCCTTTCCGGGCTATATGGCCCGGCCAAAAAATGTCTGTCTATTATTCCCCCTCGTGCTTCTACCCTTTGGCGGAACCACGATTGGTTATTGCTCTCTGCTCGGAAGCAGAGAGCACCCTCTACCCGAAGGCAGAGAACTGACAGTGATAAAGGCAGTTACAGCGAGGCGACTGCATTATTTAGCTGTCCCTCCCAGTAAGGGCAACATGTGACACATGGTCAGTTTATAAAGGCAGTTATAGCGAGACGACTGCTCTCTAGAAGTCAAACAGGAAATCTATATGTAGCCAAATGAAGAGTTCATTCCTCGTAGGAGGCTACCATAACACTTGCTGAGATGAGATTTAATGAAACATTATTAGGAAGTACATTAATAAAACTTATGATGCGCAGAAGTCATTATCTTGTGCAACATAAAATCATACATTATCACTGTACACTATTAATAAGCAACAATAATAACAGATAGAATATTTCCTGTAAATATACATACCATAACTGTGCCAGTATTTCAAATTATTGATTCCTTATCACAAATCTATCTATCTATCTATCTATCTATCTATCTATCTATCTATCTATCTATCTATCTATCTATCTCAGTTTGTTCATATCTATCTATCTATCTATCTATCTATCTATCTATCTATCTATCTATGTCAGTATGTTCATATCTATCTATCTATCTATCTATCTATCTATCTATCTATCTATCTCAGTTTGTTCATATCTATCTATCTATCTATCTATCTATCTATCTGATTCTCTCCTTGAAAAGTTCAACAACAAATATGTCAAAATTCGACATCTAAATCTTAAAAAAAACAACAGGAAATCTACGAGGCAAGGATATTTAAATTCCAGTAGAGGGCAATTTTAAAATCAGAAATTCAATTAAAGTATTCATAAATATGAGAATATTTTCAAGAATGCAGTTAATATAACAAATCCTCTAAAAGTCTTAGACAAGAATTATGTAAAATTATAAACAGCGGAAACGAAAATAGAACCCATTTCAAAATCTCAGACAAGAATCTTCAGAAAATAATCAATAAACACCAATTTCATATAAAATCTGAATTCACCCATTTGTGACGTACAATCACAAGATGAAATCGATAATATCTTAGATCAATCATGGAAAGATTCCAATCAAACATTATTTTCTTTCTCCTACGTGGTTCTGATAATTTAAGCACGTACAGACGTCTCATATCAGCCTTGGTCCATTTTTATGACATAAATTCATCCACTTCACGGTAAATTTCTAAAATCATAAGTGACAGGTGATTATTATTATTATTATTATTATTATTATTATTATTATTTAAAAGAATGAAAACCATAATGTCCGTCTATGTCTCTTTCGATTTGTCTTTGCCAAAACTTCATAAACGGAACGAGTATTTTCAGTAGAATTCGATTGTTCATTACACATGAAGTGGTGGCTTTTTTTTTTCACATTTCATTTTTATTTATATATTTGGACATTATTTACATTAACTTCAAAATTTAGATTTTGCAACAAATAAAAAAAGAACATTCTTAGATCATTTCTGGAAAAGGTGATTATCTCCCTTTGATTGGAGACAAGTAACATTGTTCTCAAACTCAAACTAAAACTCAACAATTTCTAAGTTTTTTTTTTTTTTAATCATTTCACCCCGAACAAGGCGGAAACGCCACTTATGTGCAGGGGGTTACATAAATGTAAAAAGATTAATTAGAAAAGAGTGAGGAGTACAAACTAGTTAGAAAGGAACACTAGAAAGCTGAAAAAGCAGGTGCTATGACAGATACATAGGTGGAGAGAAAGGGAAGGTTATACGGGGGTGGGGAGAGAGCTAGAGTCCAGTGGTTAGTAGATGAGTATTGACTTTGCATTTAAATTTCTGGAGGTTATAGCCGTCAGGAAAGCAAGAATACGGGAGCGAGTTCCACAGGCGGGAAGTGCGAGAGAGGAAGCTGCAGGAGTAGAATTGTCGTCTGCATTTGGCTAACCTGACTGTGAATGCGTGGGACCCAGTTGCCAGTCTGGTTGCACGAGTAAACACCTGTTGAGGAGGCATCAGTGACTTACGCTCGTCCGAGCAGAAGCCATGAAAGTATTTATAGAAGAGACAAAGGGAGGTCACATTTCGACGATGGGGAAGCGGCTGCAGTCGAGTCGCCAGATCACATTACAGACTCTAATTACAGACTCAGCTTTGGAGCTTGTCAAGAACACTGAGGAGAACGGCAGGGGGCACCTGACCATAAATGGCAGCAGTACTCCATGCACGGACAGATGGTTGACTTGTATATATGCAGGATGGATTCAGGTGGAAAAAACATCCTGGATCGACATAGTGACCCAATCTTCTTAGCAGTAGATTTTATTTACTCTTTGAATAAGTGTAGCATTCTTTAGATCGAACTTTTGATTCATTTCAATGTATGACTAATGCATTTGATACATTTTTGTGTATGGGTTCTTTTTATGTTAATTAATAGTTTTTTTTATTATTTTTACAAGTTTCTTAAATGTATTTTAAGTAGAGTTGTGCCTGTGGTAGCGTGGCTGAGCGGTCAAAGACACCAGTCTCTTCGGATGCGTGGGTTTCAAACCCACCGCTGGGATGTGCGTTGTGGAGCACTGGATATCGACTCGGAACGAGAAATCGGAATGCTGAGTTCGAATTTCAGTTGAATTCTTTGCATTCACATACGCACAAATACCTTTGGGAAAGGTATTAATCCGTCTCTTCCCTCCAGTTATGGGTTAAATATCAGGACAGATTGGGATCTATAACCTTGGCTAGCAACTAGTCTAACGCAGAAAGTAATGGCAACCCACTGCGGGGTAATATTCTGCCTAGTTAGTCATGTTTCTTTCAAGACATGATCGCCCAAGTGTGTATCACGTATAGCACTTAACTGACTGCCTGAATATAATAGTTGGAAACATAATTAAAACTTCTACTGAGCATAAAGTGGGGGATCGGTTTTCTGTTTTTATGAAGTAATAAACTGATCCCCCACTAATTACTACTTATTAATATAATACATCTCTTCTCTCTCTAGCTATGAGTCAAACAACAGGACAGATTGGGATCTATAGCCTTGGCTGGTAACCAGTCTACTGCAGAAAGTAATGGCAACCTATTGCGGGATAATCTTCTGCCCACTCGGTCATATCTCTTTCGAGACATGATCGCCCAAGCATGTATCACATATGGCACTTGAGTGACTGTGACAGTGAATTTTTATATCTGCCTCCTTCGGAATTATTATTGTTGATGGAAATTGTTGGTTTTGGTCCTATTCATAATAGTTTCGGATGTGGTAATTATTTTGCTATTAGCATGATTGGATAAATTGTTTTGAAAAGTGAATGTTAAGGGCTTGGTAGGTAGTGTTACGTGTCTATCTAGTTTATTGTCGTTGTTGCTGATAATGTCATTACCTTTTGTTTGTTGTATATTTTCTATTCCTTTCTCTTTAACGTTGTAGATAAAGTAATGAGAATATTTGAGGTTTTTGAATGTGTTTTCTTGGTATTTAGTCATATTTTAAATTTTGCTCATTGTCGACATGAAAGTGCACATACAACTAATTAGAAAATACAAACAATAATTATTATTTGCACATTCTTGTTAAAAACTGTATTAAATTAAAAGTAATTTCTCAATGTTCATATAAACGACTAAAAACTTCACATCGTATATTATGTGCACGAATTCCTAAAATCATTTACGTATGGTTTGGAACAACAAGATTAAATACTTTTTTATTTAATAAAGCTAACTCAACAGGAAATTACTTTCTTTGCCACAACATCTTAACTTAATACGAATGGAGTGAACTAATAAAATCGATAAATTACATTAGCAATAAATAAATCTGTAGTTTAGAAAATAAACCAAATACATTAGTTTGTAGAAGTAAATAGACTCATGTCTGCAGAAAAGACTTACAAATTTATCCAAATTCAAAACATCTATAGTGGGTTGCTTATCTATTCTTTTCTGTTAGTAGTGGAGAGTCTGTTCTAGTGAAGGGTAGTTGTATACTGTTGCAGGTTAACGGAATTTGGCTTTGTTGTAGATAGCCCACTATAATTCATAAAATGATTACAAATCAAGAATAGCAATTTGAGTAGAAAAATGACATTTTATATATACACATATCAATTAATGTTTTTACAATTGAAGTAATACATGAAGTATAGGTCCAATGGAGGTTTAAATGTTCATGGCAATAACATGCTGAAAGTGAATTAATGTTTAGGAATTTGGGAGCGTGTAAGTAAAGAATGTCTTTGATGTATTCGTTCCGTAGGCTCGCGAACTGGAAATTTAATATTTAATTAATTTTTAGTTTTCAACCGGAACATCTGCGCGGAGACGGCGGCGCAGCGACGACTTTTGGTCATTTGCTTTTTGGTCGTGAAAGCTCAAACATCCGGTCCATCGCTTTTGCTCGGTATCAACACACATCATAGCTTCGGCCTAAAGTTTTCTACTGGATTGCCGAAAAAGGATGTTAATGCTTTCATTAAAAAATAAAAATAAAATAAAACTAGAAACTTCTAGAATCGGATTTAGCAAAGGATTTATTCGGGGCCTAATAACAGCCACACAGATATATGAAATCCCTTAAAGAAATATCTAATATCAAAAACATTTCTATATCTCCTTCCGACAAAGGCAATGGCGTGATAATTATGGATATATACACATATCAGCAAAAAAATGGAACTTCTTCTTGAGGCTGACAACATTTATGAGAAAAAAAATGAACACACGGTCAAAAAGACTATAGGGGTAATGAAATGATGAAAAGAGCAATTATAAAGCTTAGATATCGAAAATGGAGCGGAGGTATGTAAGGAAACAGTGTTTGAATATGGGTACAACGGACTTTAAAATTTATGGCAATAAAATGCTGAAAGAGAATTAATGCTTAGTAATGCCGGAGCGTGTAAGTAAGGAATGTCTTTGATGTATTTGCTTCTTAGGTCAGTAAGTAGTTTTGAGACAGGGAAGAAAGTAAAGAGGTAAGGGAGGCGAACATAGTAAGCCACTTGACTTCCGTCAAGGGGGCTACTAATTACATTCCTCTCTCTCTCTCTCTAGTCAGTCCGTCTGTGTGTCGGCCTGCGTCGGTCTGTCTGGCGATGCTTTCTGTATCGGCTTTTTATTTCGACTTTTTGGATCGCAGGTGATCATTTGGGAATTCATATCCGTATTTGATTCTGGGCTTCCCATTGGCCGATAAATAAAATTTGCGTAGGCTCGCGAACTGGAAATTGAATATTTAATTAATTTTTATTTTTCAACCGGATGCGTAACGACGACTTTTGGTCATTTTCTTTCTGGTCGGTATAGAGCAAACATCCGGTCCATCGCTTTTGTTCGGTCGGTATCACCACAAGACACACAAACTTAAAAATAAAACCCAAGTGAATATTAGCAATCTTCCTAGCTAAAACTCATCAGACATTACAAGAAAACATCTACACTCTACAGATTAGCAGAAATACATAAACCAGGTAATTCCAATGAGACCACAGAAAAAATAACAGGCGCACTGTCCAAATTTTTAACCATAGCACAATGAATTCTTGGAACTATCACGTTACTATGGAGATAAGGGTTAATTTCATGATGTTATGGTGAAACACACCTATTCCTCAGATAATGGATTCTCCCTCCTATATTAATAAGAGTTAACAGGAAGTTAACTCGAAACGTTCTTGGGAAGTTCATAGGAGTTCTAGAGAGTTCTATAGAGTTCTATTGGAGTTCAGTAGAACTACTAGGCAGTTGATATTAGTCGGCAGTTAGCCGAATACTAAAGATTCTGCTTACAGTGGAAGATTACCAAGTTCCTAACATTTAGGGTGCGTTAAGTCGATTAGCAACCGACATAGTACGATTATAACTTTCAGTGCGAAAATTAATTCACAAAACATGGCTAGGAGAATCCACCGTCATCGAAATCTGGTAAAAATTCAGTTCAGCAGTTAGAGAAGAAACTAAACGTACGTTATTTCTGGAAAACAAAAGGTGGGAAACTCTTAGTATTCAAACGGAACTATCAAACAACGCTTCTTTTATGTGCTATGTCTTTTCAGGACGTTGGCGATCATGGCTTTCTACATCTCCCTGCCCCTGGTGGCTCATAGTACGCTTTCTCCTGTTACACCATTCCACCCTCGTTCCCTCATTCACCTGATCAGGTCCTTCAAATATGTTATCCGCTGCTTTCCTCTGTCTCTTTTCCCTCTGTCTGGCCTGTTAGTAACAGGTTCTTCATCCTCCCTTCCTCATTGCATGTTCCAGGAACTTCAGCTGTCTCTTCTTGATGCTCACTATTATTTTCTTTTCGTTGCCATTCTTTCCAACACCTCACCCTTGCTCAGCATCCTTCCAAAGAACCATATTTCAGCTGCTTCAAGTTTTTCCTTCATCTTCGAAAATA
The DNA here is from genome assembly GCA_037127315.1 of Ascarosepion bandense. Classification (NCBI taxonomy): domain Eukaryota; kingdom Metazoa; phylum Mollusca; class Cephalopoda; order Sepiida; family Sepiidae; genus Ascarosepion; species Ascarosepion bandense. The sequence goes on from JBBBDQ010001431.1 coordinate 1,170,958, forward strand.
TTGTCTAATGTTCACTGCCATATTGAAGAACCGACATCACATAGTATTCCAGTATTCTCCTCTTTGTTTCTAGTGAAATTGTCCTGTTTCTTAATACTTTACTCAACTTCTGGAATGCTTCTTTTGCCATGCCAATTCGCCTTCGCATTTTCCATTTTCTGTAAGAACAATTTCTCGGTATTGAAATTTCTGTACCTGCTTAATTTTAGAGTCCCTCACCTATAATTAGCATTTGGAGCTGCCATTTTTACTTTTTACTAATTTATTTGTAGTCCTTCTTGTCACTCTCTTTAGCTACCTTCTGTAGGAGGTCATGTAGTTTCATTTTTATGTCTGCTATCAGCACTGTATCATCTGCGTACCTTATATTCTTTAGATTGTGGCCTCCGATGACGAATCCTGGCATAACTTCTGGGTTTCTCAGAATAGCCACGCTGTATAAATTGAATAAATCCGGTGAAAAAACGCATCCTTGTCTTACGCCCCTTTCAATCTTAGTTTAGTTGCAGAATTCGTTACCTGTCCCTATGCAGGCAGTTTGCTGCCAGTAGAGATTCTTGGTTATTTTTAGGTCTTTCCAAATATGTCGAGGCTGCCGAGCATCTCCTTCAATTCTTTGTGGCGTATTTTGTCAAACGCCTTTGCATAATGAATAAAACATAGGTACCCGTCCTTCTTCGTTTGTATTGCCCTTTCATCCTAATCATAAATATGGCGTTCCTTGTTCCAGTGTCTTTGACAATACCGCATTGTTCTCGTCCTAACTTTTTTTATCATTTCACCCCAAGCATTCCACTGCCACTATTGCGCATGGGGTTTCATAGGGGAAGGTGAAAAGAAAGAATGGTTAGATATAGGAAATGTCAGAAGGAGGGTGATAGATGGGTAAGGATACCGAGGCTGGTGGTTGGGTAGATGGGAAGAGTGTTTGAAAGATGGTTAGTGTGTTAGGAGGTGTCTATTGACTTTACATTTAAACTCCTGGAGATTGTAGCCGTTGGGGAAGCAATCATGTGGAAGGGAACTCCACAGTCGGGAAGTGCGAGAAAAGAAACTGTTGGAGTAGAAATTGCGGTTGCATTTTATCGGTTTCACTGTTAAAGTGTGGGATCTAGTTTCTAATCTAGTATCTCATGCAAAATCGTTCCTAGGGGGCACTAGTAATCTAAGTTCATCGGAGAAGAAGCCGTGAAAGTATTTATAGAATAGACACAGGGAAGCCACGTCGCGCCGGTGGGAGAGAGACCGCAGGCGCTCTGAAAAGTCGGTATCGATCACATTACAGACTCTCAGTTGTACTTTGTCAAGAAGCCCGAGGAGAATAGCATGGGCACCTGACCAGATGTGGCAGCAGTATTCAATGCACGGGCGGATGGTAGATTTATATATATGCAGGGTAGATTCAGACGGAAAAAACTTCCGGGCCCTGCACAGAGAACCGACTTTCATAGCAGCGGATTTAGCAATGGATTCGATATAGTTATACCACTTGAGGTCCGCTGAGAATGTGAGGCCAAGGAGGCGTAGTGTTTTACTCTCTGGAAGCTTGCTGATTCTGCTTCTCGCTCTGTTCATCAGCATTCTGTAACGCCATTTTTGCAGCGATGTAAGGTTGCACCCACTTGCATGAAATACCCTACTTTGAATTACGTCTTTGTAAACTCGTTAATCAATGAGATAGATGTATCAATCTTGATGGCGACATTATATGAAGTAACAGATTAATACTGGTGACAGATGCAGAATATTTGATTTGTATAGAAATAAACATATTGGATTGATGAATGTTTATGTCTGCCTTTCGCATTTCCATCCTATTGTGTAATTCATTTAGTCAAACTTGTTAAGTGGGCTACTCGCCGTCTTTTTTTGCTTCTTAGATTGCAGATTTTTTTTTATTTTAAAAATGGAACACATCTGGCTATTTTCAGTTTTAAAATTCTATTATCGGGAATTATCTGGCTTTAAAATCCTTAAAGAGCTAATTGCAATTGCGAAACATTTACAAAGCTAATTTTAGAAATTGTATAATGACGTCAGTAAAACAAGAATTAGCATTCAGACGAACTTAGGGCTACATTGAAAAAGCTGAAAATGCGATGAAGTTTTTCATGAATGGCGTCTTGATCTGAATCTATCTATCTAAATCTGAACTTATTTATAAATGGAACTTTGTCTGTGTGTGTGTGTGTGTCTTTGTGTGTGTGTGTGTCCGTTAACTATAGACTCCGAAACGGCTGAACCGATTTTCTTGAAAATTTACACAGTTGTACTATAAGCGTCTGCGAGTGTTCTTAGCTAGGTTTTGTGTCGAGATATCCTCAATAAATATCGAAAATCGATAATCGAAAAAATAGGGTTATAAAAGGAGTGGTTCGATTTTAATCAAATTTGATACACTCATAGACAAAGACATAAGAAACGATATTCAGAAGTTTCAAGGTTGCAGATCTTACAATTGTGTAAAAAACTTGATATCGATAGCAGGAAATCAAAATTTGACTTACATCCATTCATTTTTCTTTCAGTCTACGGTTTCGCTTTAAATGGAAACAACTATTGCTTTTTTAGTCTTTCGTGCCAATGTCCAAAGAGTCTGAGCTCCAGGACCATGGATTAGTTTTAAAGCTTTCATTACACCCGAGCAGCGCCGGGCTATACTGCTAGTATAAAATAGAAGATACAAAATTGAACGAAAAAGAAAGAATGAGAGAAAACATCAGGGCGTTTGTTTGTTTTTAGTATGCGCGCATGCGTATGTAGAGAGAGAGAGAGAGAGAGAGAGAGAGAGAGAGAGAGAGAGAAAGAGAGAGAGAGACGTAACAATTGAATGAATTGAGCTATCCTCTAAATATAAAATTCGCATTTAATTTGTACAAAGTATTTGATATTCGGACTTATTCAAACAAGTTGATTTTGTAGGGGCCTCACTGGTGCTTGGTAAATTAACTTTGTGCCAAACACGTCCAAAGTCCCCACAATTTAAATATCAGAAAGTTGAAGGTTGGATGTTAAAATGTGAAAAGATAAAGTATTTCGTGTGTACATTAAAGTAAAGATTTATTAACAGAATGACAAAAGTGTAAGAAGGAAAATCAAAGTGAAATTTGTTAACTGGACACTATAACATATTTGTGAGAAGGAAAATGTTCATTGAGAAAATGCATGCAGATTTGGAGTTAAAATTGTTCAAAGTGAAATGTAAGTATTTAAAATGTCCCACAGAAGTTTAGAGTTCATGGTTGATAGTAGCAGAATGTAAAGTCTTATGTTCCTTCCTCTTTTTGGTAGGTTGGCAACAGGGCGAGAAAGAAGAAATAATGAAATACTACTTACCGTGTCCTTTTGTTGTTGTTGCTTTCGTTGCTCTCTTTGCTGGCGTGGAGTGAAAATGAAGAAAAGGAAATTGCAAGGCGAGACAAGACTGAGTTAGCTTGAAGTTTCTTCTTTACATTGTGGCGAGTTGCTATCAGATAAAACTTCCATTCTGACTGCCTTAAAATTTGTTTTGTTACATTGCCACGAGGTCTATCAGCAAACCGCTCCTATACTGGACCAGTCACCGACGTGGTTTAAATAGTAAAGCTTCTCATGCTGCCGGCTCTAGCAGGCCTTTTCACTTCTAGGTGTGAAAAAAACGTCATATATGAATTTTCTATTTTTAATCTAATAAGGATCCAGAATGTTGCTTTTCACGCTGACTTGTAAAATTTGCTTTGGTCTGGGTTTTTTCAAAATATTTTTAGTCGTTTGAATCCGATTTTGCGGGTGTGCACTTTCACTTTGTGTGTTTTAGTAATAATCTCCAGCTTAAGGTCGTAGTGTGTCAATGTTAGGGTTTACCGTCAATTTGCTTATGATTTCCAGTAAATCATAAATTTATTTATGAACTAGGCGGAGGATTGTAAAAAGGCGTTTAAGCCTTTTTACAATCCTCCGCCTAGTTCCACTGGACATCTTTCTTAAGTAATTCGTTGAGGGTGCCCTCAATTTATGCATGTTATCGATGAACTCTCCATACTAATTAGCAAGACCGAGGAAGCTTTGTAATTCTGCGACGTTTTTAGGTTCAGGCATGATTTTAATTACTGATGCTCTCTCTGGGTCTGGTTTCCTGCCTAATCCTTGATAATGTAGCCTAAATATTTTAATTCTTTCAAGAAGAAATCACATTTCTTCTCTTTTACTTTTAACCCAAAGTCCTGTAAGCTTTTAAAAATGTCCTTGATATGTGTCGCATAGTCTTCCATATTATCACTTTTAACTAAAATATCGTCCAGATAAAATGTGGCGAAATTTTGTCCCGTCAACATGGTGTCCATCGTCTGCTGAAAAATCGCAGACGCTACCTTTATTCTGAATGGTAGCCGGTTTTATTTGTATAGACCTTTGTGCGTATTTATGCACAGTATTTTAGAGCTTTCTTCTGTAACTGGAATCTGCAAATACGCTTCACTTAGGTCAATCTTCGAAAAAAATTTTCCACCATTAAGTTTGGTGAATATTTCTTCCGGGCTAGGCAACGGGTAATGATGGTCTTTTATTGCATTATTTAATTCCGTGGAAAAAATCTGCACACACGCGTGTTTCTCCCAAAGTTTTATTCACATATACAACCGGTGCCGCCCATTCACTGAAATCGGTTTTTGAAATGATCCCAGTTTGTTTTAAACTATCCAATTCTTTTTTTTTTATTAATTGTGGCGAAAAGTACGTTTCTCTTTTTCCAAATACAGGTTGAGCAGATCTTACCCTACTAAGTTGTGTTTTTGTTTCTGCATACCGTGGCTTTGTGGCCCATCTTATCATACGCTCGGCAATTTTTGTATTTGAAAAAATAACTTACAACCAATGCCATCCACCACATCTGTAACATGCAGACGGGGGAGCGACTTGTTTTTTATTGGTTTCTTGTCAAACGTAGTTTTGTATCTCTTTTTTTAGTCATTATAATATTGTTTTGCTTTTGGGGAGGGTACAAAACGTAAATGTCTTTTTACCTTTCGAATGCGCACGACTCCTGACTCTTCGATGTCCTTGCTATCTATCTTTATACTGAGGCATTTTTGGCAATCTTCTGACAGTTTCTGTAGTGTTAGACGTGGCTTGTTTTGAAGTTTGGTCAGCATTCGTTTTCTCATTTCACTGTCTTTAGCAGCAACTAGTCCTTGGACAAATATGAGACACTTGAAATGGTCTGGGGTTAGCTCTGACAATTGAAAATTGTCACAGTGTTTGTTGACAATAGCTGCGAATGTAGAATACTCCACGTTTTTTGTCTTTTCTGAGATTAAGGCACTTCCACCTTTTATGGAACTAGGATATTTTTGAGTTAAACGGGTCCGTGAGGCCTGTCACTGCCTCGTCGAACGTTAAATCATTCGTCTTTTTAGGGAGAATATAATCTACGAAATTAGTGTGTTCATTCGTATCTAATTTTCTGAGTAAAAGCCTTAGTTTTTTTTCTTTTCAATCCAGTGCTGGCAGTCGATATTAACAATATCTTCATATCACCTGTAGTATTCTCCAAAATGTTTGTCTTCCTCGATTGAGTATTTAAAAGTTTCAATAGTGTTCCACACAGCATCTTGTGAAAACGTCTCCTCCTTTTTCGTGTTCTTTCTAGTGCTGTATTTGTTAATTTTAATAATAGTTTTTATGATTGTGATTGCCTTTCTTCATTCGCCTTTTGTATTTCCATTTGTTTTTCCTCATTTTTCTTTTGTATTTCCATTTGTCTTTTAATTATTTCAATATGTCTTTCTTCATTTGTTTTTCGCATTTCCAATTGTCTTTCTTCATTCCTCTTAATGATTTCCAGTACTCTTTTCTGAAATTCCTCCATGACTTGCTGTTTCGATTCCGTGAGGGGTTTGATTTTTTTTTTTTGTGATCGACTTCTTCGAATCCTCGTAGCGAACTTTGTTAAAGTGATTCAGGGAACAATTCGTCACAAATTTGTTGTGCGACTTGTGCAGGAGTCTACCTGTCAATTTGACGTTGTCGACTCCTCTTCTGTGAGTTTCGAGATCCTCGATGCTAATTTGTTGTTCCTTGGAGTACGTGAGTTCGCGTTCTTTTGTCGCCAATTTGTTTTTGTTTTTTCGACTGATGTGAAACGTCTTTTTTTCCTCCGCTTGAACTTTTTCAAAATCCTTTGTCGCCAATTTGTTTTTTGGCGACTGACGTGGAAAACGTATTTTTTTCTCCGCGTGAACTTGTTCCAATCCTTCGTTGACAATTTGTTATGGGTTCTTGTTGAGAAACCACAGAAAATAATAAATAACAAAAGCAGACATGGAAATAAAAATGTAAGTTATATTGAACAAAAATATACAAACTTGAACACGGGTTAGTCAATTCAGAAATACTAGGAATATTGTTAGCAGGAATCAATATATACAATCTTGTAGTGAAGAAGTATGTCCGGTTAATGAGTCTGTATTCTTACTGACCAACTCGCGGCGGTACAACTACTCAAATCAACTCATCCACTGCTCTCTGTATAGGCAGGATTATATGTACGCATTAGACGAGTCCATTCTAGTATTCAAAATGGGGTGATCCCCAACACTTTTGTTGCTACTACTTGTCGGGTTGATGTTATGGTAGCCGTGAGGATTAATCTTACTCAAAAAGATAACGGAAGTCGTATTGCAGTCATTTCTATATTTTGATAATAATATATTGGCATATTTTATTCAGATTTATTAATTTTATCTATAATTTAAAATAACATTATCTTACTTAAATACTAGTACTATAGCAAGGGGTCGGGTGTAATAAAAGCTTTAAAACTAATCCATCGTCCTGGAGCTCAGACTCTTTGGACGTTGGCACGAAAAACTAAAAAGCAATAGTTGTTTCCAGTTAAAGCGAAACCGTTGAATGAAAGAAAAATGAATGTATGTAAGTCAAATTTTGATTTCCTGGTATCGATATCAAATAAGATTTTTTGTCGTAAACTGACTTTTGAAGGCTAAATAAGTCCTCTGAGTAAATGGTATCATGGCTGAGACTAAGAACTACAATTATACCTATTAGAGCCAAACCCGAAGTAAAAACTAAAATAAAAGGGCTGAAAAAAATACAGACATATAGGCAGATAAACAGACACACACACAAACATCTTGACTTTTGTATATATATATATATATTATGGATTTTCTGCACTATTGTAAGAACTGCAACCTTGAAACTTCTGAATATCGTTTCTTATGTCTTTGTCTATGAGTGTATCAAATTTGATTAAAATCGGACCACTCCTTCTATAATCCGATTTTTTCGATTATCGATTATCGACACAAACCCTAGCTCAGAACACTCGTAGATGCTTATAGTACAACTGTGTAAATTTTCAAGAAAATCGGTTCAACCGTTTCGGAGTCTACAGGTAACGGATACACACAGACAGATACACACACACACACACACACACACACACACACACACACACACACAGACAGACAAAGTTCCATTTATAAATAAGTTTAGATTTAATTTATTATATGATACTCCAGTATACTGCAAAATCTGGATTTGACAAAAACTCCCTTCAGGGAATTCAAATCGAACGGGTTTATCATGAAGATAAATAAGAGATGGGCTCAAATATATGTGGTAGTACCTAAATTGAATTGTTCGATGGTTAAAAAATATGGAAAACAAATTGTAGATATAAATCCTGCCAATTAGCCTTCGTTTGACTTTCCTCAAACGGTGAAAGTTGTCTGTTTGATTTTTATCAGTTTATTATTTTGGGGGAGAGAGAGAAATGTTTCATGCGATGTAATTTTAACAGATATCGTATCCCTAAATAAAGTAAACTGATTTATCCTACCCACTGAAACCCAGGGCTATTTCTGTGAAACTCAGAATCCACACATATATCTTTTAACTTTATATTCATGTATTTATCGTATACACACACACACACACACACACAGAGAGAGAGAGAGAGAGAGAGACAGAGAGAGAGAGACAGAGACGCAAACAGACGGAGAGAGAGGAAGAGAGAGATAGAATTAAAACATTTTTGAAGGCTCACATGAGCCATCTTCAGAGAGGTTACCAGGACGTTAACACAAAAACATCCACCATCAGCGACTATTTTATCTTGTGGCTGAAGATGGCTCATGTGAGCCAAAAGCTTAGAACCAACTTAATAAAAAATTATCCAAATGTTAGAGAATTTTGTCTTTATTTTCACCTGAAATTAAAGCCAAAATACGATGTTTACAATGGCTCATGATTAAACATATTAGACATTTATTGTCTCTTATATTTAACAGTATATGTATAGAAAATTATTTGCTGCCTCGATACACTATATATATATATATATATATATATATATATATATATATATATGCAATTTGTTATACATATTATATTATCTATATATTATATATTTACTTATTTGAAAGCGCTCAATATCAGAGATAGAGCTGACATGTTCATATAGATAGGTGTGAGTTTGTGACCCTGGGTTTCACGCTCTTGGGATTGTCAGATAAACTGATTAATTTTTTTAAAAAATTGGCTATTTGTAGGGTTGCGTATATTGGTGTATTTTGTGGAAGTGGGAGAAAAATTGGGAGGAAAATTTGTCGTCGTGACAAACACTGAAATATATACACACTTGTACACCCATTGATGTACGCAGAGACACACACACGCGAGAGCACGCCCACCGGGTCTCACACAAGCATAACTATATGCGAACCGTATGGGGCTTGGTATATATATGTATATGTGTGCCGCTGCGTATATATATATATATATATATATATATATATATATATATTTAGATATTTAGGTGAAGAGAACCAACAGTTTTAGTTGTCTGGTATGTTATTTTTAAAGAGCTTAATACAGAAGCTATTGCAGAGCATAATATAATTAAATCCGTTTTTTTATTTGAAATTAATATAGTTTACACTGCGACACGGAAATTCTATGTTTCGAGAGTTTACCTCATCATCAGGTAATATTAGTTTATGTTTGTGAACATCATTTTCCAGGCGAGAACAGGCACTTTTCAAGGTCTTTGTTTTCGAGCAGAGCTCGACTCAGTCGGGCTTATAACTCCAGGAAAAGACGTAGCTTATAAAAATCGCCAGATTTTGCATATAACCGGCTTTACGCGCTCGGAAACGTCAAGTTAAAAACTGACATTTTGTCACATCCAATCCCAGTGGGAAGAAATTATATAAATGCTCTTTTTCTTCGGCTTCTTCTTTTATGTGCCATGTCTTTTCAGGAAGTAGGCGATCATGGCTTTCCACATCTCCCTGTTTCTGGTGGCTCTTAGCCCGGTTTTTTGATGTTGCACCATACAGCCCTCGTTCCGTCATCTACCTGATCAGGTCCTTCAAATATTTTATCGCTGCTTTCCCCTGTCTCTTTTTCCCTCCATTTGGCCTATTAGTACCAGGTTCTCCAAGCCCTCCTTCATCATTGCATGTCCCAGGAACTTCAGCTGTCTCTTCCTGATGCTCAGTATTAATTTCCTTTTCGTCCCCATTCTTTCCAAAACCTCATCATTGCTTACATGCTCGATCCATGATATTCGCAGCATCCTTCTGCAGAACCACATTTCAGTTGCTTCAAGTTTTTCCTTCATCTTTGATGATATTGTCCAGCATTCACTGCCATATTGAAGAACCGACATCACATAACAATCCAGTACTCACTTTGGTTTTAGCGAAATTGTCCTGTTTCTTAATACTATTCTCCGCTCCTGGAATGCATCCTTGTGCTTTTGGATCTCAGGAATATAAATGTATAGAAACTGCCGTGACCACACAGTGAAGGATCAGTTTATATATTGATTGTAATATGGAACTGATCCCCCATTTTATATCCAGTATTCTTCTGTAGAACCACATTTCAGTTGCTTCAAGTCTTTCCTTCATCTTTGATGGTATTATCCAGCATTCACTGCCATATTGAAGAACTGACAACACATAGCAATCCAGTACTATCTTCTTTGTTTTTGGCGAAATTGTCCTGTTTCTTAATACTTTACTCAATTTCTGGAATGCTTCCTTTGCCATGCCAATTCGCCTTCGGATCCCTGTGTCGCAATTTCCGTCTTCTGTTAGAACACTTCCCATGGATTTCAATCTGTGTACCTGCTTGATTCTAGTACCCCTGCCCTGTATTTTTCATATTGGGCTGCCTTTTTTTATTGATGACCATGCATTCGGTTTTCTTGCAGTTTATTTGTAATCCCTTCATGTCACTCTCTACCTTTTTAAATTAGCAACTCAGGCGACCTAAAATAAAACCGAGAGAAAACTTTCTGTGTCTCTGGTTTTCGCAGGATTACATTGGTAGATATATATCTAGACGGAAAAAATTAAGCGCTACAAAGGAGAGGGGCGAGTAGCCGATAATTCTTCTTCATCAGCTTCTTTTCTCGCATTTCCCGCCTATGAAACTCCCTTTCATATACTTGCTTTTCTGACAGCTACAACCTCCAAGAATTTAAATGCAAAGTCAATTCCCATCTCTTATCCTTTTGACTTCAGCCCTTTCTCCATCATGTATATCTTGTTCTTTTTTTCTCTCTACCTAACGAATGTGCGTTATGGTGAAGTGGATATCGGCTCGGAACGAGAAATCGGGGAACAGAGTTCGAATTCCAGTTGAATCCATTTTATTCACTTACTCGCAAATACCCTTAGGAAATGTATTAATCTGTCTCTTCCTTCCAGTTATGGGTTAAATAATAATACATTGGATTCTATAGCCTTGGCTGGCAACCAGTCTATCGCAGAAAGCAATGGCAATCTACTGCGGGATAATCTTCTGACCAGTCAGTTATGTCTCTTTCGAGACATGATCGCCCAAACGTGTTTCACGTATGGCACTTAACTGACTGACCTACGTAACAGTCTTTACTCCTATGTTCTCATCTTTCTCCTGCCCTTTCCCTTTCACCCCCTGTAGCTGGTTCGTCTTGGTCTTCACTCTCCTCCTGCCTAAAACTTTAACTCTCTTATGTAGCCCCTTGCACATCAGTGGCTGTACCACCTTCCTTGAGGTGATTAAAAAAATACTGCCAGTGAACATAACATTAATTAATTCAGGAACTATCTTAAATAATCAGAGTATTCAAAAAATATCAAAATTACCTTTTTAAATTAGCAACTCAGGAGACCTAAAATAGAAGTGAAAGAAATCTTTCTGTGAATCTTCCTTCCGCAGGATAGTATCGGAATGCCAACAGGTCAACTACCCCAAGAGAAATGAGGTTATGGCAAAGAAAGAAAGCAGATCAGGCAGAGAGTTAGTGTTGTTTTTCTAAGACAGGGGAAAAGAAAATAAATCATTAAAAAAGACGGTATGGGCGAAAATTAAATAAGAAAATGGATAGTAGAAACATGCCTATAGAAAAGGCGAATTAACTTCGATTTAGGATATTACCAGTAAACATAATATTAATTCAGGAATTCCCCTAAATAATCAGTTAATCAGTTAATATATATATATATATATATATATATACACCCACCCACACACCCACACACACACACACACACACACACACATATATATATATATATATATATATATATATTAATCATATCGCCCCAAGCAAGGCGGTGACGCCACTGATGCGCATGGGGCTACTTAAGAGAACAATGGTTGGAAAAGAGAAAGCCGGGAACCACATCCTAAACAGGGAACAAGGGATGAGCCTCTTCACCTGTTCAATAGACGAGGGTGGAGTGTGAACCGGGCGATAGTTAAGTCTATCTACTCCAATTGAGAACAAAAAAAAAAGAGAAAAGAAAAAAAGTGAAAGAAGATTGGGGGAGGAGAAGAAAAAAGAAAAGCCAGGAACCACATCCTAAACAGGAAACAAGGGATATATTGTAACAAATTTGTGGAACTCGTATGTTTTTTTACCTGCTGTTCATGCATTTACTTTTATAAAGAGTGCTCGATACAAACGTAGAGCGTTATATTGTAATGGTTGTTACAATGGTTTATAAATTCATAGTGTCATCACTACACAAATGTTTTCGCGTTTCGAAGCTGCTTTTGCGTGACTTCTCATCGGGTGAAAAGTTGAAATGAAAATTAAATGGTAAAAATGGTTTATTTATGGTGATATGATGTTTAAGTGAAAGTGGGGTTGGGAGCTTATTCTGATTCTGTCGGCCGGATTGTAGTCTTAGAGATATGCGTTAGTTTAAGACAGGTTCCTTGTTTATTTTGTCTGGATGTGGTGGAAATGGCGTCGTTGTTAGTGAGACCGATGTAAATGAAAGTGTGGTGGGACTTTTAGAATGGTCTAGCCATATAAATTATCTTTTTAAATTAGCAATTCAGTCAGTCATTTACGCGACATATAAATACACGCTTTGGGCGATCACGTCTCGAAAGAAACATAACTGATTGGACAGAAGATAATCACGCAATAGGTTGCCATTACTTTCTGCGGTAGACTGGTTGCCGGCCAAGGCTATAGAACCCAATGTATTATTATTTAACTCATAACTGGAGTGAAGAGACTGATTAATATCTTTCCCAAGGGTATTTGTGCGTAAGTGAATGCAAGGAATTCAACTGGAATTCGAACTCGGATCCCCGATTTGTCGTTCTGAGTTGATATCCACTGCACCACAATGCACATCCAATATGTAATGGTTTGTAGAGTGGGCGAAAACACAGATAAAAATGAAAACATTGCAGCTGCTTAGGAAGAATGCGTAGCTTTCGGCATTTGTACAAAATTGAACAAAAAGAATGCAAGTGAATATGCGTCCGTTTTTCATGCAGTCGTCAGAAAAGAACTTAAAAAGGTGGATCGAACGCGAGGAAAATATTTTTGTAAATGTTGTCAATGTTGAGATGGATTTTTTCTAACTTAAGATCGGAGGAAACGATTGCGTTGAGACAAAGGACAAGCGACGAAGTAAGTTGTTATTACTTTCTGCAGTAGACTGGTTGCCAGCCAAGGCTATAGAACCCAATGTATTATTATTTAGCCCATAGCTGGAGGGAAGAGACGGATTAATACCTTTCTCAAGGGCATTTGCATGTAAGTGAGTGTAACAAATTTGACTAGAATTCGAACTCGGCTCTCCGATTTCTTGAGGGGTCCCAATTATAAATAAAGAGTAGATCATTAAAAAAAAACAAAAAAAAACACTATGTATGTGTAAAATACATATTCATAATATTTACCAGCAATACATATTTATAGTAAAATGACATACAGTATATTTTATATGTAGCTGAATGTATGCAACTGCGTTTTAAATATTTATATTTCAATATAGGTTGGTATTTTGCTCACCAAAATCAACCAAACAACAAACATGAAAGAATTCATTAACCCATAAAATATCCTACAATTTCTTAAAAAAATACAACTGTATCTCAAATATAAGTTCAACTAAAACTGCAACTTAAACGACTCATATAACCACTTCTAGTAATTATGTCCACACAAACTTGAATATCCAGAGAAGCTGAGTGTCATCTACCATCTATTCAATTGTGAAAGCAGAATGACATATCATATTAATTATTTCAAAGCTACCAAGAAAATTTAATTTTAACTTAAAATAACTCGTAAGGTGTTAATATGCTGTTAAATAAAGAAAACAAACTAATACTAATATTAAAAATAAAACAATGGAAATTTTAAAAAATCCTTGTAAAATAATGAACAGTCGTTGAAAATGTTCCATTTAATGAAATGTTAATATGCCGTTAAACAAAGAAAATGTGGTAATACCGAGCAAAAGCAATGGACCGGATGTTTGCTCTTTAACGAACAAAAAACAAATGACCAAAAGTCGTCCGTGCACATCCGGGTTCGCGCAGATGTTCCGGGTGAAAAATAAAAATTAATCAAATATTCAATTTCCATTTCGCGAGCCTACGCGAATTTTATTTATCAGCCAACGGGAAGCGCAGAATCAAATACAAGTGTGAAATCCCAAATGATCACCTGCGATCCAAAAAGTCGAAATAAAAAGCCGAGACGGAAAGCACCCAACAGACAGACCGACGGTTACAGGTGAGAGTAATTAATATCTCCCTGGATCAAGTCAAGAGGCTACTATGCTCGTCCCTTCACCTCTCCTTCCTTCTTCCCTGTCTCAAAACTACTTACTGACCTAAGGAGCGACTACTTCAAAGACATTCCTCACTTACACGCTCCCCACATTCCTAAGCCTTAATTCTCTTTCACCATTTTATTTACCATGAACATTTTAATCTCTGTTGAACCTATATTCTAGTATTATTTTAATTGTAAAAACATTAATTGATATGTGTATATATAAAATGTTATTTTTCTACTCAAATTGCCCTTATTGATTTGTAATTATTTTATGACTTATAGTGGGCTATCAACAAGGCCAAATTCCGTTAACCTGCAACAGTATACAACTACCCTTCACTAGAACGGACTCCCACTACGAACGAGAAAAGGAATATATAAGATAACCTGCTATAAAAACAAACGAATACTACCATTAAATATAAATCAATGGAAATTAAGAAATTCTCGTAAGTAATAACCAGTGGTTGAAAATGTTTCATTTAATGACATGGCCCATAAGATGTTAATATGCCGTTAAACAAAGAAAACAAACGAATACTACCATTAAAAATAACGCAATGGAAATTAAAAAATCCTTGTAAAATAATGTACCTATCCCAATAAAATCTGCGCGTAGGCAAATGCGACGAACCAGACATGAAAAAATTCTCCGTCAAAAAAATAAAAACATTTTCAAAACCTTCATCTGATATAAAAGATCAACCTAATATTACTACTACTACTACTAATAATATTCTAAACGAATCAAGTAAAAAAAAGCCGAAAGAAATACGATAGAATTGCATCCACAATTCATAATTTTTCGTTTTTTACTTCTTTTTTCATTGGAAACTCTTTCTTATTTTCAGTCGTTGCTATTTATCGACATAGGCAGACCTAACCTACGAAGTGTTTCCATCTTCTAAAATGATGTCCGAATATAGTTATCATATGCGCATGCGTACATATAAGGAAAGACAGACAGCAAATAGAGTCGGGTATGGTGGTGCGAACAAAAAGAGCTCTTAGATAAGCGGGTCGAAAGAAACAATGAATGGCCATTAATTGTTTGAAGACTGAATGCATGATGGCGAGCAAAATGGACAGAGATCGAAGATGATGATTTTCCCACCCGTTCTAGCCACTGAAATTCAACCAAACGTACCTACCGTAGTGCGATATAAGCCTCAGAAAATGAACATGTCCATGTATTTAAAAAAATATGTTGTTCAAAATGTAAACACTACATTATTCTTGTTCCTATTTTATATGCAGTGTCCGTTCCGGATGTTGGCGATCATGGCTCTCCTCTATTTCCTATTATCTTTTTTGTGATCTCTCATAAAATCTGTTTTGCGATCCATTTGCTCAAGCTCGTTGAATTCCTCTCCGCTTATTGCTTTCAATCTCTCCTGTGAGTATCAATTTTTTAAGCCCTCTTTCTTCATTATGAAGTGTTGGACGTTTTACGTACGTGTATACTGTGCAGACAGCCATGGGTTAACCCATTTTATAATTCACTAATAGAAGGCTTAACCAACCAGGAAGCTTAAAATATTCAATGCGACGTGTATAAAAGGCGGCCATATTTTTTCGAGTATTGGAGATCTAGTCCGCTTCAGGAGAGTGTCTGATTCGGAAGTGTTAATCTTTGACGTTGTTTTATTGAACAGATTACGTGCTGTGAGGATACTCTATATCCATAAACTATGACGGACATGGTCAACAGATGCCAAGAGGATACTCTATATCCATGAACGTTACCAACATCAAGCAATATATTAGCTTCGTAAAACTATCTCATAGATATAAAAAATGAAATGATTGTAGGGCTTCAATTAAAATAATTCCAAAACGTTTTAAGAATAAACTTTGAAGGCGTAACCTCTGTCAGTACGAGTAAGTAAAAAAGAAAATTTCACAAAATTAGTGTTTTGCAATATTTCCTTGTTTTACTGAAATATTTTCAGTACATAAATATTCAAAATCGAATGTGTTATTTATATTACGAAAACAGTACGTTTTTTTTATAATCATTTCACCTCAAGCAATGCGGGTGAAAATGATTATAAAAAATGAGTTTCACAAAAATGAAGTGCGAGAAAAGAAACTGTAGAGTAGAAGAGGAGTTACATTGAACTATTTCTATGTTAAAATTGTGGGAACTATATATGCCGATCATTCTTTGGATTTTATAGAGAACCTCAAGATGAATAATAGACGCATCCGACCAGATATGGCAACAGTATTCAATACACGGAGGAATGGTAGATTTATAAATGTGCAAAATAGATTCTGACAGATAAAAACTTCCTAGCCCGACTCAGTGATCCAACCTTCTTAGCAGTAGATGCAGCTATGAAATCGACATAGTCATTCAATTTGTGATCGTTTGAGAGAGTAAGGCTAAGGAGGCGAAGTGTATTACTCCCTAGGAACCTAACGTCATCCAAGGATAGGTAAGAAGTTTCTCTATAGGGGTTAAAAGAGAGTAGCTTTATTTTAGAAGCATTACAATTTTCAAGCCATTTTTACGCCATTCAATTGCTTTCAGGTTTATTTGTCAAACTTGGCACGTTTCTCATTGAGAATCAATGGTGGTGTCATCTGCATAGATGCCTACTTGGGAACTGATTACGTCTGGACAATCATTGAAGATCAGAAAAAGCATAAGACCTTAGGATAGAGCCTTGACGGACAGTAAAGGAGTGAGACCTTCTTGCTAATCTATTAGTAAATACGCGTAGTCAGGGTCCCGGGGCTAGGAAGCTTGTCAGAACAGTTGCTATGAAAATACTTGTAGAAATGACAGAGGGAAGCCACATCACATCAATAAGAAATGAATCGAAAACCTCAAAAGGAATAGCAGGAGTACCCAACCAGATATAGGAACAGTATTTAATGAACAGACGAATGGTAGATATATACATATGTAAAATGGATTCTGATTACAAACAATTTCTGGCCGACACAGTAACACAACTTTCCTAGCCGTAGATGCAGCTATAAAATCAATGTAGTCATTTCATTTGAGATCATTTGAGAAGGTATGGCTAAGAAGGCGCAGTGTGTTACTCCATAGGAGATAAAGGTCATCCATTCTGATGGTAGGCAGGAAAGTTTCTTGATGGAGGTTAAAGGAGAGCAGCTTTGTTTTGAAAGCATGAACATTTACGAGCCATTTTCTACCCCTATTCAATCACAGATTGTAGGTCCTTTTGAAGTCAGCAGCCACGTTTACTTTGTCGGCCTTTGTAGTATAAATGGGATTATTGTAAATGTTCCGGTCGGCATCCTACGCGACTTTGTTTATTTAAAGGTAAATAAGTTCGCAGCCAGTCGTCATAAGCCATTCAGAATGTGAGATGAAGCCAGTTTGTTAAATACCACAACTTTTAAAGTAAATGGTATGTAGCTGTGGATAATTATTTTTGAACAAATTCTTAATAAATGCCGTGGTACTCTTAAAAAAACAACAACAAAATAAAATAAAAAAAAACACAGCAGCCTGTCGTGTGCGTTAGGTCTCGTCCGTCTTGCCCTGGCGCACCGTTACCGGCTTCCGTGGTTCGCTGCTGCTGGTGCACGTCTTCCGCTATTTTGCCGTTTGCCGGTGCCATTTCCGCTGCCGCCGAGACCGCCGCCGCCGCTGCACGCCGATGCCACGAAGCATAGTCGAAAACAACGATGGATGTGCGTTGTGATGTAGTGGATATCGACTCAACAAGTTGGAGAGCCGAGATCGAATTCCAGTTAAATTCCTTGCATTCACTTACGTACACATACCGTTGGGAAAGGTGGTAATCCGTATCTTCCCTCCAGTTATGTCTTCAATAATAGGACAGATTGGGTTCTATAGCCTTGGTCGGCAACTAGTCTACCGCAGAAAGTAATTCCAACCTACTGCGGGATAATCTTCTGCCAAGTTAGTCATGTCTCTTTCGAGACATGATCGTCCAAGCGTGTATCACGTATGACACTTAATTGTCTGACACTTTTAAAGTAAATTTCACCCAATTCAAGGCTATGCAGCCACTCAATATAGAGGGATGTGTGATATGAACGTAAGGTGAAGTATTAAAAAGTAAAAGATTATGAAACAAGAAAGATAGATAACGTTTGAACCTTGTGTTGAAGAGGTTCAGATATTAGTATTCTGGGGGGCATCTATACAAGGGTTAGTTCCTCAAAGTAACAGTTCTTTGGAAGTAATTATATGAGTAAAATTTTCTCTTTATTATTTGTATACGGGGGAAATGTAGGTGATTTGAGTTTTGGGGTGTTTTATGTCGGGTATAAATGTTAGAAATTTTGGAAAAAAGAAATGGAGACAATCTAAACATTGTTAGGATTATAACAGTATAATAGACAAGATTATAATAGTGCTGAGGTCGTTGCACTCTACGACCATGAAATAATTGTTTTATATCATTGTCAGTTCTCCTATAAACATTTCCATTATGTAGTTTTTATTATTTAATTTATTTAATATTGTAATATATAATCTCATTTAAAACTAATTGCAGACGTAACCTATTGGAATATGAATAATTGAAAAGGTATAGACGAGCGAGCTGTTGTCATTTTAGCAACATATTGCAGTATTTATATTTACTATCATTTTGTTAAGGCCTACGATTAAATGGAAATCGTTAGAAAAGATAAAACTGCTCAAGTGCAAACAAGCTGCTTGTCATATATATATATATATATATATATATATATATATATATATATACTAGCAGTATATCCTGGCGTTGCTCGGGTGTAATGAAAGCTTTAAAACTAATCCATGGTCCTGGAGCTCAGACTCCTTAGACGTTGGCACGAAAGACTAAAAAGCAATAGTTTTTTCCAGTTAAACTGAAACCGTAGACTGAAAGAAAGATGAATGGATGTAAGTCAAATTTTGATTTCCTGGTATCGATATCAAATAAGTTTTTTTCGCCGTAAACTGACTTTTCAAGGCTAAATAAGTTCTCATGACTGAGCCTAAGAACTACAATTATACCTACTTAGATCCAAACCCGAACCAAAAACTAAAATAAAAGGGCTGAAAAAAATACAGACGTACAGGCAGATAAAGAGACACACACACAAACATCTTGACTTTTGTATATATATATTATCGATTTTCTGCACTATTGTAAGAACTGCAACCTTGAAAATTCTGAATATTGTTTCTTATGTCTTTGTCTATGAGTGTATGAAATTTGATTAAAATCGGACCACTCCTTCTATAACCCGATTTTTTTCGATTATCGATTTTGATATTTATCGGGGGTACCTCGACACAAAATCTAGCTAAGAACACTCGCAGACGCTTATTGTACAACTGTGTAAATTTTCAAGAAAATCGGTTCAGCCGTTTCGGAGTCTATAGGTAACGGACACACACACACACAGACACACACACACACAGACACACACAGAGACAATTTCCATTTATAAATAAGTTTATATATATATATATATATATATATATATATATATATATTACTCATATAACTTCCCTGCACCTTGTTATAATTGTATATGTACATTTATATATTTTTTTATTTTTAATGCTAAATCTATATTACCTTTTACACAAAAAGATTAATTTTGATTAAACTTTAGCAGAGCCCTCAAAATATATATAATAATTCGGTTCCTTTCATACTAAGCCACCTTAAATTTAGTTTCTTAAATAATTAAAATTAAATTTAAGTTGTGAATTGCGAAAATTCTTTAGATATTTAAGTAAATTATGTTTGTGCGTGTGTGTGTGTGTGTGTGTGTGTGTGTGTGCTTGTAGTAAAGGATTCTTTTGAGATCTACCCTTGAAGTTAATATTCTTAATTTTAAATTTTAAATGTATATTTAAATTTGTATGTCCAAATTTTTTCTATAAAATTCGTCCCAGACATTATTTATTTAAACTAAAATCTCTTTGGTAAATTTTTCAATGTTTTTTTCAACATTGATGGTAGCAGTTTTCTTTTGTTTCTATGGGAATTTTTTTCTTAGCTTCCTTCTCAGTCAACAACCCCCTTCCCCCTTTTTCCTTTTTCCTTTCGTTCTCCCCCACCACTTCTTACCCTCTGACATGGATATATTTAACTTTTAAACTCTTGACTCAGGCATGCAGCAGGGGTATGTCTTCTAATATGAGGCATAGATATCTGTCTGCTTTCCCCTTTTTACTTCCTTAAATGCAAACTTTGTTAATCCCACCCTATTATATTTTCTTGTGGATGGATGATTTTTTTTTACTTCTACCGGTATAAAATCTTTGAATACATTTGAATTTGAGTAAATAAAATTTTCGCTTCACCGTTGCTGAAGAAGCGAGCATTTTCTCGTAGAAATGGCTATTCAAAGGATTTAAATATCGGATTGTTTTATATAGATATATATCAGGTTAAATAAATTGCAAACAATATTTTTGCTTATGTTTAAAAATCCGTTCATACTCATGGATAATCTTTCGCGTATTACAATAAAAAATGACAGAAATGTGCTGTAACGTTGACAGATGTTATCATTCATTTTTCAAGGTACCCAAGTACTTTCAACCGCTTTCCGATGTCATCTTCAGGGATGCGAGTTATGGTAACAAATGTAACCGGAAAACTGTGTTGCTAAAAGTAACTGTACATTTTTTCCTGCTTCAAATATAACGTTTGACAAATTGCTAGCGTTTATTAGAACGTGAACATTATACAAAATGGAATTTTTTATATGTTGCAATTTCATAATCATACATGTGTTACGATTGATTCAATATAATCGTTTCAACTCATTCGGCAGTGGAAAAATTCAGAGAGGTACATGAACCTGACGAGGGCGTAGAGCACCGAAAATTCGTTCACAGCTTCACTGACAACTAAGGGCTCGACAACAAATAACCAAATAATTAACTCACTTTTAACAATAAAAAGTCTGAAGGAAGATTATGTAGCGTTTATAGAACTATCTAACGTCTTTCATATTGCGACACTCACAAGTTCTTACCGTGTAAAATCAGTCTTTGAATTTTTCCACTGCCAAATGAAATTGAAAGGATTCTATTGTATCGACTGCTATGCCCGCTCCTGGGAAAGTTGGGGTGTGCGTTGTGGTGCAGAGGATATCGGCTCGGAACGAGAAATAGGAGAATCGAGTTCGAATTCCAGTAAAATTTGTTGCTTTCACTTACTCGCAAATACATTTAGAAAATGTATTAATCCGCCGCTTCTCCCTCCAGCTATGGGTTAAATAGAAAGACAGATTGGGTTCTATAGCCTTAGTTGGCCAAAATCGCCCGGTTCACACTCCACCCACGTCTATTAAACAGGTGAAGAGGCTCATCCCTTGTTCCCTGTTTAGGATGTGGTTTCCGGCTTACTCTTTCCAAATCTTCCACTCTTACGTGATATGATTAAAAAAAAAACAAAAACAAAAAACAAAAAAACAAAAAACAAAAGAAAATACAAAAAAAACAGTTTATCGCAGAAACTAATTGCAACCTACTGAGGGAAATCTTTTTTCGGGTCATGGTCGTGCAAGCGTGTATTATGATGGCATTTAACTAACAAACTAACTAAATTTGCAGGTTGGTTTCAATATGATAGTAATGAAATTGTGTTCTGTGTTAATTGTTTCTTCTCTTGCAACTCTCTTCCGGCTTTTGTATTCCTATCACAATTGTAACCATCAAAATTTGAACTTCAATGTTAATCGGTATATCTTCTTAAAAGCTGGTCTTTTAATATTTGCCTATACTTCTGAGATGAGGTATTATTTACATTATTCCGACTGTTTGTCTCATCTTTATTGCCATATTTACGACGTTTCTACCTCAGTGATCAAAATAATGATTTCTGTTCAAAATCCTAGCACCTGAAGAAGGCCGGAGCGTAGAACGGCCGAAACGTTGTAAACATGGCAAGAAAGATGAGGAAAACGGTTCGAACAATATAAATAATGGTCTTTTAATATTCAGAAAGTTTTCTCGATTACTCTCGATAATCCCTTGTGCCATAGACGTTTTATCACCTTCCTTGGAGAAAAATTGTCAAGTTTTCTCAAATTTATAATCAAGTGTGAAGCTAAAGAAAGAAAGAGTGAACATTTAGGACTGTGAAGTTCCTAATTTTTAAATACTCACGCTTTTTTTTTTTTTTTTAAGAACGCTCTCCGGATTTAACTTTATTTGCTATTATGCTGAGTACAAGACAGCAGCAGAAATATCTCCAGTGGGGATCGAGCGGAAATGTTTACTAAACGAAGGTTTTAGACAAGGTTTTACGATGGTTAGTTTCCTGGGAAGATATGACATATGTCCGGTATTAATCAATCACGTCACTTTTAGTGAAATGTATTTCAAGGTTTGAGATCCGTGAAAAAAATATTTATTTAGGAAGAATGTATTGGACTAAGGTGGCAGTTAGGAACATAAATAAATGTTTTAATGTTATCAATATCAAATTCTGATTTCTTTATCTGAACCAAAAAGCTCTGACGCCCATTTGACAATATGTATGTATATCTTGTTTTATACAAGTGCTTAATAAATTGGTTTTAGTCTTTATCGGGTCAAGGCTTAATTTCCGTTTCATTGGACCGTTTTCTAAAAGCTTCTCTCCGCTTGTCATACTGGTGGTGTTATAACTGCTGTGATGCATTAACTGATCAGACGAAGATTAGTTTTTTTCTGAACACTTAACTATGTGAAAGAAAGATTGTATAGTGTCAGTCTTTGAATTTGAGAAGGTATAAGAGTTTTGTAAAGTATAATCAACTTTCTTAACCTAGCCTTTCGACCTGAGCTCAAAAACCGACAATGTTGAGAATGACGTAAATAATTCTATTCTGAGGTAGTTTTATTAACATAGTCAGTCAGTTAACTGACATACGTAATACACGCTTGGTCGATCATGTCTCGAAAGAGATATGACTGACTGGGCAGAAGATTATCCCGCAGTAGATTGCCATTGCTTTCTGCGGTAGACTGGTTACCAGCCAAGGCTATAGAACCCAATCTGTCTTGTTGTTTGACTCATAGCTAGAGGGAGAAGAGATGTATTATATTAATAACTAGTAATTAGTGGGAGATCAGTTTATTACTTCATAACAATAGAAAACCGATCCCTCACTTTATGCCCCGTAGAATTTTTAATTATGTTTCCAACTATTATATTCAGTCAGCTAGTTAAGTACCATACGTGATACCCGCTTTGGGCGATCATGTCTCGAACTGGGCAGAAGATTATTCCGCAGTAGATTGTCATTACTTTCTGCAGTAGACTGGTTGCCAGCCAAGGCTATAGAACCAAATCTCTCCTGTTGTTTGACTTATAGCTAGAGGGAGAAGTGATGTATTATATTAATAAGTAGTAATTAGTGGGGGATCAGTTTATTACGTCATGACAATAAAAAATCGATCCCTCACTTTATGACCAGTAGAACTTTTAATTATGTTTCCAACTATTATATTCAGTCAGCTAGTTACGTGCCATACATGATACACGCTTTGGGCGATCATGTCTCGAAAGAGATATGACTGACTGGGTAAAAGATTATACCGCGATAGTCTAACATTCCTTTCTGCTGTAGACTGGTTGCCAGTTAAAAGCTATAGAACCCAATGTATCCTATTATTTAACCCATAACTTGATGGAAGAGACTGAGCAAACCAAACTGGTTAAATATTACACTGTGTTCGGTATGTTTGTTTGAATCCCAGCGGCTGAAACGGATGGGAAAATTGTCTTCGATCTCTGTCCATTTAGCTCGCCATCATGCGTTCCATTTTCTCATAATTAATGGCCACTCATTGTTTCCTTCGACTCGCTTATCTAAGAGCTCTTCTGGTTCTCACCACCATACCCGACACCATTTAATGTCTTTCTTTATATGTACGCATGCGCATATGATAACTATATTTGGACATCATTTTAGAAGATGGAAACACTTCGTAGGTTAGGTTTGCCTACGTCGATAAATAGCAACGACTGAAAAGAAGGAACGGTTTCCAATGTAAAAGGAGAAAAAAACGAAAGAAAAATGAATTGTAAATGAAATCGTCTTGCATTTCTTTCAACTTGATTCGTTTAGATTATTATTAGTAGTAGTAGTAGTAGTAGTAGCAGTAGTAGTAGAATAGCATTGGTGATAATAGTAGTAGGAGTAAATATTATGGTGAGCTTTTATATTAGATGAAAATTTTGAACATACTTTATTTCAGAAAATTTTCGTTGTAAGTGCCGACGCTTTTCCCCTTCAAATTTATCCAAAATAGCATTATCTCTGTGCAAATGTATATGCTGAACTCAAATCAACTGTTAGTTATTGAAGAAACTTACCTTTTTTTATCTAAATGTCCATAAAAGAAACGAACTATATCTTGCACTTTTTCTCTCCTGTAACTCTCATGAAGTCATGTAATTAACTGTAAAATGATGTACTGCGCATGTGATCGAATTTTGGCAGATTTTTGGTCGATTTTTCTTCATTTACTGATACTTCCGGCGATGTACTTCCGGTAAAAAATTAATGCGCTATTGTATTTCTACGCTTATTACTTTCAAGACAAATTATTTTCAAATCGCCTGAAGTTTCAGTTAAGGAAGAAAAACAACCAAAATTCGACAGAAAATTGCTGCCTAGGTAGAACGTCATTCTGTAGTTAATTACATGACTTCGTGAGAGTTACAGGAGAGAAAAAGTGCTAGATATAGTTCGTTTTTTTTTTATGGACTTTCAAACCAAAAAAGGTACGTTTCTTCAATAACTAATTGTTGATTTGAGTTCAGCATATACATTTTCACAGAAATAATGCTATTTTGGTTTGAAGGGGGAAAACCGTCGACACCTAAAACGACTATTTACCTTTCTTTCTTAACTAAAATATTTTCGTGGAAATTATTCGTAGAAACATTATCTTGAATTTTAATTATTTGATATGCATCTTAATTATTTATTTTAGGATTTTTTTTCTTTTTTATTTTTATCTCTTTATTTCCTGTAGTACTATTAGTAGTAGTAATATTATCTGAATTTTTATTATTACATAACGTATTGTTAACTATTATTCAATATTGATTAGGATTTCTTCTAATTGCTTTATTGAAGTGGTAGTAGCAATATTATTCTGGATTTTCCTTATTAGATTACGAATTACAGCGGTCGAAATTTTTTCACCAAATGTTTTTGGCTATTTTTACAGATTATTTTGAAAATCAAATCATAACACGTTTTCTCTGTACAGATGATGTCTTTTGGCTCAAAATAGGTCAAAATACCTAGCGTCAATGAGTAAGTTTTGCTTAATGTCATATCAACCACTGTGGGTCATTTAATGCCAAAAACGTTGGCTTTTAAGGTATTTTTTTTAAATGTTCGGTTATAGTGAGAAAGTTAATTTAGTCAGATTTTTAACGAAATTTGTTTTTATTCTTTTTTATTTTAGAAAACTGAAAATGTATTCGAGTTTTGTAATCAAACATGTTTTGCTGAGAATTTTTTCCTTCAAAAATGTGTTGTGATAATAATTTCTTTCTTCTAAAATGTATATTTTTTTATAAAAGTCTATTTTTATGCATATATTGTCATATGCCTACCTCGACGATAACCATCAAGATGCTTACACGTCGATTCGGGAATATTTACATTTCCACATCTATGGACAGATAAGAGTTATCTGTCCGAGATCATGACAACAATTCAATGATGAACAACAAGACGGTTTTGATATAAAATTTGAATAAGTAATAAAGTATTAAAATAAAAAAGTATTTAATTATGAATAAGAATATCCAATGACCTGAACTTCAAAACTTATATTCGGACACCCAACGTAGTCGAAATAACAATTTACAACACATCAACAAATATGAATGAATACAGGCGAATACAAGTACAGATTAACATGAAATAAAAATGGGGCGAACCATATAATTTGTAAACACGTGGTATGGTGTATGTGGTAACATAATATTTTATGTTCATTAGACAAACTTTTGGGATTCTCTTCTCTGTTTTTACGGGGTTGTTATTTTTTCTCTTATATATATATATACATATATATATATATATATATATATATATATATATATATATGAGAAAAAATAACAAACCCGTAAAAACAGAGAAGAAAATCCCAAAAGTTTGTCTAATGAACATAAAATATTATATGACCATAATATATATATATATATATATATATATATTTAAAGTATGGATAAATATATATTTAAGTATGGATAAGAATGTCCAATGACCTGAACTTCAGAACTTATATTCGGATACCCAACGTGGTCGATATAACAATTTACTACACATATCAACAAATATGAATGAATACAGGCGAATATGAATGCAAGAGATTAACAAAAAATAAAAACCATATGAGAGAACCATATAATTCATAACACATGGTATGGTGTATGTGGTAACAATATTCGTGGATGTGTATGCGTGTTCTAACATGGGTCTAAGAATATAATAACTTATCTTTATAGCAGTTCCTTCTCTCTTATTTTACTGTCTTTCTTTTTTCTCTCTTTCTCCTCTTTCTTTATACAACTTTATACGCAGTCCATTTGAAATGTATGTAGTCACGACTGTCTCTATTTTCTTTCAGTTGACTGTTGTATTTTCAGCATACAAATATGTGAAATGTCCGCACTCTTTTTATTCTTTTATTCAAACAAGCGTCGTATTTTTTGTATTCAAACAATTCTGCTTCTTCTTATCTTCAAAATCTCTTCCTTTATATGTTGACTTCTCTGCGTCGCTATCTCTCTTTCTTTTCTTTTCTTGATAAACAACTTGGTTTCGCTTTCTTTCTCTTCTTTCAACAAACAGGAATCAGCGCACGAATAACATTACAGCTTCTCCTCTTATCTTCGTTGCTATTTTTTCTTTCTTCCTTGATAAAAAACAAATCGGCCTCGTCTTCTTGTTTTAACGAATAGGAATTTATGAGTTCGTTGTTTATTCTTATCCGGAGTTGCTTAAGATGAATTGGTCAAATTACGCTATTATCTCAAATGCGTTTTCTCTTCATTTATCATTTATCAGCGCCTAGCAAATACGATTTGCTCATTCAAGATTCGATCTGCAACTAACTTCCAAACTTTGCTTTCCACGTGATTTGTTTTTGGCGCGAATTATAGCTCCTGCTGTTTCACGACCTCCCTGTCTAGCTTCTGACTATTTCCTGTCTAGACATTTGTTACTAAGGGTATCTGGGTCAACCAACCTTGACCTGCTATCCCAAAATTGACTCTAGACTCCCACGTGATCATCTCCTTGTTACCACGCTGAGACCAATCTCAATATACGTGTGCAGGTGTGTGTGTGGCTATCTATATCCGTAACAATATATTTTTATAAAAGCATTGTCACACTTTCATAGTGTTTTGGCTTCAGTTTGGGAGTAAACAATTTGCCCATAGATGGGACCCTAACAGGTGCTAATACCCTGGTTCAGGGTGGGCCGGGGAATAACAGCCGTTAAGAGACGGTTCCATGCTCCCTCCTTACATCCTCCCAATCAGAGGCCTTGCTGCCGGATGCAGTTTACCATCATGCCCAGGACCCAAAAATATCTAATTTCATTGTGAAGTACCAGAATATAACAATGTAAGTAAAACCCTTGAGACAATTTATTTTAGGTTCAAGTAACTTATCGTACAAAAACATGCTAATAACCATCTTAAGTGTATTGGCAGTAGTTTCAGTCTCTATATTTTGCCCTAGCAAGACTTCATTATCTGTGGAGATATTACCTGACGCGAAGAATCTCAATTTTCGAATCATTTCACCCCAAGCAAGACAGGACTGCCACTGGTGTGCAGGGGATTGCATGAGATTTGATCAAGTAGGAAGAAGAATAATATACAGGGATGAAGTGAAAGAATAAGAGAAAGATGAGATAAAAGATGTCAGTTGACGTAGCGCACTTGGAGATTGTAGCTATCAAGGAAGCAAGTATAGGGAAAGAAATTCCACAGGCGGGAAATGCGGGAAAAGAAACTGTTGGAGTAGAAGTAGCGGTGATATTTGACGGTTCTGACTGTAAAAGAGTGGGACCTACATATCAATCTAGTACTAATAATAAATTCGTGTAGACAGGACACTAGCGAGATAAGCTCGTCAGAGAAAAATTCGTGACAATATTTGTAGAAAAGACAGAGGGAAGCCACATCGGTTGGTGAGAAAGTGACTGAAGTTGAGCTACCAAATCGGGATCGCTTACATTGCAGATTCTCCTTTGAATTTTGTTGAGAACCCCAAAGTGAATAGCAGTAGTGCCTGACCAGATATGGCAACAGTATTCAATGCACGGACAAATGATAGATTTGTATATGTGCAAGATATATTCTGACTAGAAAGAACTTCTTGGCCCGACACAGTGAACCGATCTTCCTAGCAGTAGCTGTAGCTATTGATTTGATTTAGTCATTCCACTTGAGGTCAGTTGAGAGAGTGAGACCGAGGAGGCGCAGTGTATTGCTTTCTGGAAGATGCGCGTGATGCATACTGATGGGCGGTAAGAGAGTTTGTCTATAGTAGGTTAAGGGAGTGCAGCTTCGTTTTGGAAGTATTGAAATTTACGAACCATTTTTGGCCCCAGTTCACCACAGTTCACCACAGTAGCGGCAAGGTTTACTTTGTCAGCCTTAGCAGATTTCTTATTGAGACAGGAGTAAGTTGTTGTGTCATCAGTATAGATGCATACTTGTGAACTAGTTACATCAGAAAGATCATTAATGAAAATCACGACAAGCGTAAGACCTAGGATAGAGCCTTGAGGGACATTGTCGTTTGTGTGATAGTATCTGGAAACGTTCCTGTTCAATACGACTTTCCTTACGTTGTTTGTCGGATTAGATCGAGCAAGCATCTAATTATACTGTAATCCTGTAGCTTGCGAGGAAGGTCAGCATGACAGACTCTTTAGTATTTGCCTATATTTCTGAGATGAGGTACTATTTACAGTATTTACATTATTCGGACAATTGTCCTCAACTTTGTTGCCATTTGTACGACGTTTAATAATAGATCATTCAATTTGTGTATATTTCTGAGATGAGGTAGTATTTACACTATTTACATTATTCGGACTATCGTCCTCATCTTTGTTGCCATTTGTACAACATTTAATAAAAATCATTCTATTTGTCTATATTTCTAAGATAAAGTAGTATTTACAGTATATACATTATTCGGACTATTGTCCTCATCTTTGTTGCCATTTGTACGACTTTTAATAATCGATCATTCTATTTGTCTATATTTCTGAGATGAGGACGTATTTACAGTATATACATTATTCGGACTATTGTCCTAATCTTTGTTGCCATTTGTACGACTTTTAATAATCGATCATTCTATTTGTCTATATTTCTGAGATGAGGTAGTATTTACAGTATTTACATCATTCGGACTATTGTCCTCATCTTTGTTGCCATTTGTACGGCGTTTAATAATAGATCATTCTATTTATCTATATTTCTGAGATGAGGTAGCGTTTACACTAATTACATTATTCGGACTACTGTCCTCATCATTGTTGCCATTTGTACGACGTTTCGGCCGTTGTACGCTCCATTCTTCTTCAGGTGCTAGAAATTTCAAACCGAACTCTTTATTACAATCCCTGGGGAATATGAACTTCATTCCTTGCGTAGTAGTGCCTTTTATGGTAGTCATTAGTTATTTCCCTCTAACCCTGCAAGTTATTTGTTCACCACTGCTATAGCTTGGTATTGAACTCACAACTCTGTGGGTCAAGTCACAGTAAATAACCAACGTTTATATCCACTGGGCCATGTGAGTTCAATACCAGAATACAGCATTGGTGAACAAGTAACTTACAGGGTTAGAGGGAGATAACTCATGACTAACAAAAGAGGGGCTACTACGCAAAGAATGAAGTTTATATACCCCAGTGATTGTTATAAATGGTTCGGTTCGAAATCTCTAGCATCTGAAGAAGGCCGGAGCGCACAACGGCCGAAACGTTGTACAATTGGCAACAAAGATGAGGACAATAGTCCGTATAATATAAATACTATGACAGACCCCATCAAACGCTGTTTTTTTTTTTTTTCGAGAGTCTGGTATATGAATTCAGTGATGGTATCTCAGCTGTAGACCTGGTGAAGCGTTAGCAGTTTTTTTTATTTTTTTATTTTGAATTGATAAGCTTGTAAGTTTATAACAGTTTGATTGGGCATTCCGGAGTAAATAATGCAGATCGAACTGTTGCATAAGAAGAAGAAATGTATTAATCCTTATAAAAAATGTAAACTTATTTATAAATGGAACTTTGTGTGTGTGTGTCTGTGTGTGGGTGTGTGTGTGTGCGTGTCCGTTACCTATAGACTCCGAAACGGCTGAACCGATTTTCTTGAAATTTTACACAGTTCAACTATAAACATCTGCGAGTGTTCTTAGCTAGGTATTGTGTCGAGGTACCCCCGATAAATATCGAAAATCGATAATCGAAAAAATCGTGTTATAGAAGGAGTGGTCCGACTTTAATCAAATTTCATACATTCATAGACAAAGACATAAGAAACGATATTCAGAAGTTTCAAGATTGCAGTTCTTACAATAGTGCAGAAAATCGATAATATATATATAAAAGGCAAGATGTTTTTGCGCTTGTCTGTTTATCTGCCTGTATGTCTGTATTTTTTCAGCCCTTTTATTTTAGTTTTTCCTTCAAGTTTGGCTCTAAGTCGGTATAATTGTAATTCTGGGTCTCAGCCATGATAACATTTACTCAGAGGACTTATTTAGCCTTCAAAATTCAGTTTACGATGAAAAAACTTATTTGATATCGATAGTAGGAAATCAAAATTTGACTTACATCCATTCATTTTTATTTCAGTCTACGGTTTCGCTTTAACTGGACACAACTATTGCTTTTTAGTCTTTCGTGCCAACGTCCAAAGAGTCTGGTCTCCAGGACCATGGATTAGTTTTAAAGCTTTCATCACACACGAGCTAGTTTACTGCTAGTTTAAAATAAAATAAAACTTAACCAAACATATTGTATCAATGTTGCTTTTCGTGGCTCATTTGCCATTTGTGGTTTTGCTATGTCACTGTCTTTTCACACTAGCACGATAGCTGATTTTCTAACCGCCACTTAAATGTTGCACATAGTCGAATGTACAGGTACCTAGTGAGGCTCGACATCACTACACAGTTTTAATAGGTTCTAGCGGGCCAAGCCTTCTAATCATTACACCATATCAAGCTGCTTAACTCGTGAACGATAGATCCTCAGAGAGAAGCGCAGAAGATGCAAACTTAACTATTGCATTTGCTGAAGTTTCTCTTGCTTTTGCTGTTAGGCTTACGGCCTAATCTCGTTGAAACACCGGTTTCCATATGATCAACAATGTAAGCAATGTCTAGCCTTGTCAGCACCAAGATGGATGACCGCTTTGGACGATCAGGTGCTTGGATGTGCAAATGGTGTAATGAATATTGGCTCAGAATTGCGAATCAATCGGTCAGTTAAGTACCATACGTGATACACGCTTGGGCGATCATATCTCGAAAGACACATGACTGACTGGGCAGAAGATTATCCCGCAGTAGGTTGCCATTGCTTTCTGTGGTAGACTGGTTGTCCGCCAAGGTTATAGAACCCAATCTGTCCTGCCATTTAACACATAGCTGGAGGGAGAAGAGATAGATTATATTAGATTATTATATTAATTACAATTAGTGGGGGATCAGTTTATTACTTCATAACAATAGAAAACCGATCCCCATCTTGATGCCCAGTAGAAGTTTTAAATATGTTTCCAACTATTATATTCAGTCCGTCAGTTAAGTGCCATACGTGAAACACGCTTTACGGTGGTCATATCCTGAAGAGACATGGCTGACTAGGCAGAAGATTATCCCGCAGTAGATTGCCATTACTTTCTGCGGTAGACTGGTTGCCAGCCAAGGCTATAGAACCCAATTTGTCCTGTTATTTAACCCATAACTGGAAGGAAGAGACAGATTGATACCTTTCCTAAGGGTATTTGTGCGTAAGTGAATGCAAGAAATACAACTAGAATTCGAACTAAATGGATACATTGATACATTGATAAATTGATACATTCCCAATTTGGATAGCTACCCTGAGAGAAATCCGGAAACAACTGCTCGTATATTTATTTGTCTAGAACTTTCTAAGTTAAAAAGAAAAGAGAAAACTAATTCATCGATAAAATTATTTAGTGTTCGAGTTGATATTTTTTCTGTGGTAGACATGCTGTGTCAAAGGTTTGGAAGTACAATGAAGACTTTGAAAGCGGTGTCGCTGGTAGATGACTTCTCTTCGAGAGATATATCGTTTCTGTCAGAAAAAAAATCACGAAGTAATTCCTGGGAGTGGTGATATGACGGATATAAAAAAAAATGGTCAGTCATTTCGGTGCGGGAGTATGCGTTTGTCTGTGTCTCTGTGTGTCTTTTATTGTGTCCGTGTGAAAGAAAGGGGGAATAAAAAGAGCGAGTTTCTCTTTCAGTTTGGGCTCCGCGACATAATTTCATATGCCGTCCGTCGTCATCTCGTATTTGCCCTTCCCTTTCCAGATGCAATCAAGGCAGCACAATGTCAGAAGACAGACTTTAAAGGCAACATGAGGATGGGAAATTCTTTCACGCGCTGCCTATTCTCTAAAATTGTCAGCTTCAGGCTCTCAATATTGTCTCCTGAATGTTTAGACAGTTATTGCAACGCATTTAATATATCAAAAATATCTCCTCGTATCTATCTATCTATCTATCTATCTATCTATCTATCTATCTATCTATCTATCTATCCGAGTCTGTTCATATCTATCTATCTATCTATCTATCTATCTATCTATCTATCTATCTATCTATCTAAGTCTGTTCTATCTATCTATCTATCTATCTATCTATCTATCTATCTATCTATCTATCCGAGTCTGTTCATATCTATCTATCTATCTATCTATCTATCTATCTATCTATCTATCTATCTATCTATCTATCTATCTAAGTCTGTTCATATCTATCTATCTATCTATCTATCTATCTATCTATCTATCTATCTATCTATCCGAGTCTGTTCATATCTATCTATCTATCTATCTATCTATCTATCTATCTATCTATCTATCTATCTCAATGTGTTCATATCTATCTATCTATCTATCTATCTATCTATCTATCTATCTATCTATCCGATAGAATGCTGAAATGTTCTCGGCTCGATCTTCTTCTTCTTCTTCTTCTTCTTCTTCTTCTTCTTCTTCTTCTTCTATGTGCACTGTCTTTTCAGGACGTAGGCGATGATGGCTTTCCACGTTACGCTATCCCCGGTGACTCTTAGTAGGCTTTCTCCTGTTAAAACCACGCAACCCACGTTCCGTCATCTACCTGATCAGGTCATTCAAATATGTTATCCGCCTCTTTCCCTGTCTCTTTTTGCATCTATCTGGCCTGTTAATATCAAGTTCTCCAAGCCCTCCTTTCTCATTGCATGTCCCAGGAACTTCAGCTGTCTCTTTTTGATGCTCAGTATTAATTTTCTTTTTGTTTCCATCCTTTTCAAAACCTCATCATGCTCGGTCCATGATATCCGCAGCATCCTTCTGTAGAACCACATTTCAGTTACTTCAAGTTTTTCCTTTATCTTTGATGATATTGTGCAGCATTCACTGCCATATTGAAGAAGCGACATCACATAGCAATCCAGTACTCTCTTCTTTGTTTTTAGCGAAATTGTCCTGTTTCTTAATACTTTACTCAACTTCTGGAATGACTCCTTGTGCTTTTGGATCTCAGGAATATAAATGTATAGAAAATGCTGTGACCACAAAGTGAGGGTTCAGTTTATATATTGATTGTAATATGGAACTGATCCCCGACTTTATATCTAGTATGCTTCTGTAGAACCAAATTTCAATTGCTTCAAGTTTTTCCTTCATCTTTGATGATATTGTCCAGCATTCACTGCCATATTGAAGAACTGACATCACATAGCAATCCAGCACTCTCTTCTTTATTTCTAGCGAACTTCTCCTAATCTGACCAAATTGCCAAACATCAAATTTTTTAAAAACTTTCTTTTAAGCAACCAACAAGGGCCGTTTCACTGTTCTACAGAACTCAAAAACTACAAACTAGAAAACAATAAAAGACCTAATACACAGATGCATATCATATCAACAAAAAAATAAAATGAAAGTCATTTCTTGCTATAAAGAAAAATAAATAAAAACTCTATCATGATCATTACAAAATTAATTAAATAAACTTCAACAAAACAATGTTGTCTACGAATTCACCTGCCAACGGAGTAATAATTTAATCAACATATACATTAGATAAATGTCCACTGCGCTGTTTAACTTGTTAATCAATAAGAAATAAAATTACATACTAAATACCAGAAAGAAGTTAGTTCAATGTGTTCTACTAGACAATTTGTTTGAGTTTTAGTTTTATTTAAAGGCATATCAAGGGCTGTCGGTTATTTAATGCCAAAATAGTGGGGTTTTGAGGTATTTTTTTAATGTTCGTTATAGTGAGAAGGTTGATTTAGTCAGATTTTAATGAATTTTTTTGTTTTTATTCTTTTTTTATATTCGAAAACTGAAGATGTCTTTCCTTCAAAAATGTATTACTGGTAATATTTTTCCTTCAAAAATGTATATTTTTTTAATAAAACTCTATTTTATATGTATACATATTTCTATAAAAGTCTATGTTGTGTTGATGGATCTGAGATTGAGTTTTGTTTAACGGCATATCAACCTCTCTGGGTTATTTAATGCCAAAAAGCTGGGGATTTTAAGGTATTGTTTTTTTAATGTTCGGTTATCGTGAGAAGATTGATTTAGTCAGATTTTAATGAAAGCTCTTTGTTTTTATTCTTTTTTATTTTAAAAAACTGAAAATGTCTTCTAGTTTTATATTCAAAAATGTTTTGCTGAGAATCATTTTTTCCTTCAAAAATGTGTTATGGTAATTTTTTCTTAAAAAAAATTATTGCTGGTAATATTTTTCCTTCAAAAATGTATATTTTTCTATAAAAGTCTGTTTTTATGTATATATTTCTATAAAAGTGTGATTTGGGGTTAACTATTTGACCATAGTTGGGATCCTAACAGGTGCTACCACTCCGCGTCAGTGTGGACCTGGGAACAACTGCAATTAAGAGATGGTTCTATTCTCCTCAAAACCTCTATCTTCTTTTTCATGCAATCTTTTTTATCTCTCTCCTTAATAGTATTTTATTTCTCATATTCTCTAACACTTAGTAATTGTTTGCGTCTTAGTGGTTTTATTGCCTTGCTTTCGGTAAAATAAGTAAAAAAAAAAATAAGACCGTAAAACAACCAGCCCCCTAAATCTATTCCACTCCCCTAAATCTAATCTATCTCTTTACCTTTGTTCAGCATCATCTGTACCATGTTTTTTTCTCTCACTATAACCCCCTGAACACCAGTGGCTACCCTGACTTGCTTGGGGTGAAATGATTGTAAAAAACCCTATTTTTAATAAATAATATCACTCAAACTCTAAAATAACGACTATGAGTACTGATTATTATTATTATTATCATTATTATTTATGCCATGTCTCTTTAGGACGTAGGCGATCATGGACTTCCATTTGCTCCTGTCCCTTGCCGCTCTTAATTTTCTTCTTCTTGGTCAGTCAGTTGAGTGCCATACGTGATACACGGTTTGGGCGATCATGTCTCGAAAGAGACATGACTGACTGGGCAGAAAATTATTCCGCAGTAGGTTGCCATTACTTTCTGCGGTAGACTGGTTGCCAGCCAAGGTTATAGAACCCAATCTGTCCTGCCATTTAACTCATAGCTGGAGGGAGAAGTGATAGATTATATTACATTATTATATTAAGTATAATTAGTGGGGGATCAGTTTGTTACTTCAAAACAATAGAAAACTGATCCCCCAATTTATGTCAAGTAGAAGTTTTAATTATGTTTCCAACTAAGATACATGACTGACTGGGCAGAAGATTATCCTGCATTAGGCTGCCATTGCTTTCTGTGGTAGACTGGTTGCCAGCCAAGGCTATAGAACCCAACATGTCCTGTTATTTAACCCATAACTGGAGAGCAGAGACGAATTAATACCTTTCATAAGGGTATTTGTGCGTAAGTAAATGCAAGGAACTCAATTGGAATTCGAACTCTGTATTTTTTTCGTATTTCTCCTAAATATGCCATTTGTTCATGCTCATCTAATATGTCACATGCAGCTTTTCCCTATCTCTCTTTTCCTCTATCCCTCCTGTGAGTATTACATTCTCTAAGCCCCCTTCCTTATTACTGCTACATCCTTTGCAGCACCTTACTCACATGCTTGGTTCATGTTATCCTCCTCATCCTTCTGTAGAACCATATTTCTGTTGTTTCGAGCCTCCTTCTTCATACTTGAAGAGATCGTCCAACATTTACAGCTATATAAAAAGAACCGGTATCACATAGCAGTCTAGCACTCTTTTCTTTGTTTCCAATGTTAAATAATATTTTCCAATCTGGGCTACGTGTGTTTTCGTGCAGTGGATATCGCCTCGGAACGAGAAATCGGTGAGCCGAGTTCGAATTTCAGTTGAATTCGTTGCATTCACTTACGGTCAAATACCCTTCTGAAAATATATATATATCCATCTCTCGAGCTAAGTATTAAATAACAATACTGATTGGGTTCTGCAGCATTGGTTTGCAACTAGTCTACGGCAGAAAATAATGGCAAACTATTGCGGGGAAAATATTCTAACCAGACAGTTATGACTCGAAAGATATATGATCGCCCAACCGTGTATCACGTAAGGCACTTAACTGACTGCTCTCGAAGGGAAGACACGCCTGGCGTTACCCTCAGTCTAAATCTCTAAACTATCATCTATATCTATATATAACCGTTTTCTCAAATCCACGTCACTTCAAGGGAATGAAAAATTTAGATTTTAAAGAGCACAATACATTATCATATATAGTAGTCTGGTGCTGCATGATCCTGTAGAGCTACACCTAATGACAAAAACGAGAACATTTGATTCCAGAAGCAACAATAAAGATTTGTACCTCATTTAAGTAAAACGGAAAATTATAACGTAATCAGGATGTTAGCTTTCCCCACTGCTATAAACAAAATGCTAGGAAGGAAACTCAAGAACTAGAAATAATGACAATTATTAATGGAGGTGTAATTTCTTGACAAAGAGTTTTAAGAAAAAGATTTTATTAATTTGAAATGGCAGTAAACAATTTTTTTCAGTAAATGAATACCAAATATTTCCAGAATGAAAGAAGGTTAATTTTATCATTAACATTCCAATTCACCACGTTAAAAAATCTGCTTCTTCTTCTTCTATGTGCCCTGTCCCTTCAGGACGTAGGCGATCATGGTTCTCCACGTCTCCCTATCCCTTGTGGCTCTTAGTATGTTTGCTCCTGTTACTCCTGGCAACCCCCGTTCCGTCATCCACCTGATCAGGCCCTGCAAATATGTTATCCGCTGCCTTCCTCTGTCTATTTTTCCTTCTATCTGGCCAGTCAGTATCAGGTTTTCCAGGCCCTCCTTCCTCATTGCGTGTCCCAGGAACTTCAGTCGTCTCTTCCTGATGCTCAGTATTAATTTCCTTTTTGTTGCCATTCTTTCCAACACCTCATCGTTGCTTACATGCTCAGTCCACGATATCCGCAGCATCCTTCTGTAGAACCATATTTCCGCTGCTTCTAGTTTTGTGCTCATTTTTTATGATATTATCCAGCATTCACTGTCGCTGAGTGAAATATATATTTCTAAACAAGTTTTTCGTAAGAAATAATGAATGGAATCAAGTCTGGAGTGGCAGCTTGATGAAGCATTCTGGCAAATGGGTTGAGTAAACAATGAGTGCAAAAGGGTGGAATAATAAAATTTTTATTATTCCACTCATTTACATTGATCCACACATTCCAACCTTCTGATGAAAACCTTCTGATGATAATTCAGCGTAAAACTTGTACGCTGTAGGGAGTTCGGTTAAGTCTGACACAAGGCCAAATCAAACAAAAATCAACCATCTCCGTACGGCTACACAATAATACATTGTATTTTTCTTGTTTATATTATGATATTTTAGTTATGCTATTTATTTGCAGTATTTAATATACGTATTCTATAATATTTTTTGTATATGTTTACTTATCTTTAGTCGTGGTATCAGTCAGTTAAGTGCCATAAGTGATACACGCTTGGGCGATCATGTCTCGAAAGATACATGACTGAATGGGCAGAAGATTATCCCGCAGTAGGTTGCCATTGCTTTCTGCGGTAGACTGGTTGCCGAACCCAATCTGTCCTGCTATTTAACCCATAACTGGAAGGAAGAGACGGATTAATACCTTTCCCAAGGGTATTTGCGCGTAAGTGAATACAATGGATTCAACTGGAATTCGAACTCGGCTCCCCGGTTTCTCGTTCCGATATCCACTGTACCACAACGCACAGTCGTGGTATACAATGAATAATTTTAGTTTATTTAATTTATATATCTAAGCGTAAGCATTTATTTGTTGTTCTTACGAATGTGGTCGTAATTTTTTAAATTAGTGGAAAGCATTTTTCCATTATTATTATATTCAAACAAAGTTTCTTTTATAACATTTAGTGTGAATTTTAAATCTTTACATTTTCTTAATTTTTTTATTTGCAAAGTAACTTAATTTCAATTTATTTGTAAACGCGTTCCCAGTAATGACGTCATTTTGTTTCGTTTTTACTGCTAGCCAATTTGTTCTATTTTTTATCGTTCAAATTTTGAAATTGTCACATTGAATATCTCTCTCTCTCTTTCTCGGTATATATATATATATATATATATATATATATATATATATATATATATATATATATATATATGATTGATCCTTCTATCCTCTCCTCTAAATTCTATGTCTCTTGTTACCTTCCGCTCTTTAGGAAGGACTCCAATGTCCACGTGAGTGGGTGTGGTGTTTACGTCAATGAACACCCCTCTCTAGCTAGGGTGATCTTTCTTGAATCCCTAGATCATTCTTATGTTTCCGTCTCTCCCTACTAAGCTCAGTTATATATATATATATGTTGTCATCCGCATATATTTGAAATGATTTGTTTGAACATTATTTTTGATCGATACCCGTATTTAAGTAGATATTCTGTTTATAAATAAACAGTATTATATATTTATTTCTACCGGTCTGATTATTTACGATAATCATCATGTTACGGAAATTAACGAAGATTAACGAAACTGGTTATAAACAACCGACAATTTGAAATGAATTGTTTGAACATTATTTTTTATCGATACTCGTATTTAAGTAGATATTCTGATTTTGAATTAAACAGTATTATATATTTGTATCTACTGGCCTGATTATTTACGATAAATTTTTATTACGAAAACGTGTGTCATTCAGCAGGATAAGAAAAATTAAGACAGACACGTTATTTCATGGTGAATCGGAAGTTTTGCCTATTTCAGGCGAACCATCCTCAGCTTCCGTCTTTATTTTACAAAAGATTTTACACGAATTAGAGAGTTGTCCTACAACTGTATGTACAGGATAGTCCTTTGGATATTTCTATACCCGCACTGCATGCTGATATATATATATATATATATATATATATATATATATATATTGGTTGCTTTTTTTAATTTTGGAGATGTGTTTTATTTACCTACTGTACAACACATTTTATATTTTGTCCTTTTCATAGCGGTGGTTATATTTATTTAAAAAATGAGTCAGCATTTTCAAAGGCTTTTCATTTATCCTCTTGCGTTTTCCTTAGCGGTCACTGTGGGTGGGTACTGCAAAACTACCTGCTTTGAAGGCTTTCTCCAACTTATACTAAGTTAAAACTTAATTAAACTTTTTCTTCTTCTTTTTTTTTAATTGGAGTAGATAGACCCTTCTATCTCCCGGTTTACATCCCTCCCTCTTCTTTTGGACAGGAGTAGAGGCACACGCCTTGTTTCCTGTTTAGGAAGGGGTTCCTGATTTCTTTTCTGTCCTTCCGTCCTAGCCCTAATGCTGTTGCAAGCTTTTTGCAGTGTTTGTTGATGGTGGCAACATCTCTTCATTATGAGGGTACCGGGTTGGCAGTTTCCTGGTTGATGCTTCCGACTGGTAGTTAGGAGCCGGAACTCGTGCGTAGCGTCATGAGAGGCTGCTCTGATCAACAGCTGAATAATATCGGGGTTATATGTAGTGCCATGTAGCACATGGATGGGTGTCTCTGCATGAACCTCCGGTGGGCAACCCTGAGGCTACATTTTGCTGCAATCTGCGCCAGTTTTCCCCGACCACACATGCTGAAAGCAGCAACCGACTGATTCTACTCTGGGCCTCTCTCCTAATAAAACTTCATGAATACACACTATGATAATAACAAATCTTAACCAGCTAATCTAAAAACACCCAAACCCATCAACATCTCCTTCGCTAACATACGAGGTATACGCACCAACTTTTACGGTGTCGAATCTTTCCTCCAAGTCAACTCACCTGACATCCTAGCCCTCTGCGAAACTAACCTTGATCCTTCTATCCTCTCCTCTGAATTCTATGTCTCTTGTTACCTTCCGCTCTTTAGGAAGGACTCCAATGTCCACGTGAGTGGGTGTGGTGTTTACGTCAATGAACACCCCTCTCTAGCTAGGGTGATCTTTCTTGAATCCCTAGATCATTCTTATGTTTCCGTCTCTCCCTACTAAGCTCAGTTAGCTATCTCTTCTTCCTCTACCGCCCCACTCATCTCCCGACTGTTCCGTACTTGACAGCATCTCCAATAATATTCCCCACACGTTTTTCTAATAACCCTAATGAACCTAACACATTGCTAGATCTGTTTTACTTCTATCCCTGACTCTTGCAATGTCAAGCAACTCTGACCCTTCAGAATCTCTGACCAGGGAGTGGTTTCTGTTAACATCTCCTTTCACTCCCACTTCACCCAAGAACCCCAAACTAGCAGAATATCTTACTGCTACCAAAGAGCCGATTGCGACTCATTCCACTATTTCCTGTGTGACGACCCTTAGAACAAAGTTTTTAGTCTTCCTATTGAAGACTGTGCAGCTGAGGTCTCTTCTTGGGTTAAGGCTGGCATCGAAACTTTCGTCCCAGCCAGAATATTGAGATTTAAATCCTCCACGTCTCCTTGGTTCTCTTCTTGCTCGGCCGCCATCGCCCATCGAAATCATTTCTTCCGGTATTATCGGCGTCACGCGTCGAACTATAACAGGAGCCTCTTTGCCTCTGCTCGCAGTGAGTGCAAGAAAATACTTAAAGAAGCTAAGCTGCTGTTTACAGCCAGAATGAAGCAGCGCATAGCATCCCGTAAGTTTGGTTCCAAAGACTACTGGAGGCTCTGTAAATGTGTACTAAACAATAGCAAACCCTCAATCCCCCTCTAATCAACGAATTTGAGGTTCTTACCTCTACAAAAGACAAGACTGAGTGGTTCGCTCGCAGATTTTCCACCAGCTCGACACTGGACTCCGACATTCCACATTGAACTGACGTCCAACTGAATGATATCTACATTACCTCCTCGGTAGTCTCTAACATAATTTCAAAGCTTGCTCACCATAAAGCGAGCGGCGGCTACGGAATCCCAAACATTGTCCTGAAGAAATGTTCCCTTGAACTCTCCTCCGTTCTCTCCAAATTCTATAACTACTGCGTCTCTGCTTCTTGCTTTTCTGCCTGCTGGAAATCCTCCTCCGTGGTTCCAATATATAAAAACACTGGTGAACCTTCTGACCCCTCTAATTATCCCTCTATCAGCCTCCTGCCGACTTTTGGCAAAGTGTTCGAAGTCGCCATCAACGCCGAGGTGGTTCAACATCTCACAGCCCACAGACTCTTCTCTAACAAACAGTATCTTTTCCGCTTAACCAGGTCTACTGCTGATATGCTGACGACCATCACTGAGTATATACACCAGGCTCTCGACAAGAATGGCGAAGCCCGAACAGTTGCCTAAGATATCTCCCAAGCTTTTGACAGAGTCTGGCATGCTGGCCTTCTACACAAGCTATGAGGCTATGGTATAACTGGACAATTGTTTGACCTTATCCAGTCATTACTTTCAAATTGCACAATGAATGTCGTACCGAACGGACATGCCTCCCAATACGATCATACGAATGCGTATGTCTCCCAAGGCTCTATTCTAGGTCCTATGCTTTTCCTTATCTATATTAACGATCTCCCAGATGTAATAAGATCCGAAGTAGGCATATACGGTGACGACCCTACGGTTTTTTTCTCTCGCATCGACCAAAAATCTACCGAGGCGGACAAAGCAAACCTCGCGGCCGAGCTTGAAAAAGACCCCCAATCGGTGGCAGACTGAGGTAATAAATGGCTCGTGAATTTTAATGCTTCCAAAATTATAAGCCGCTATTAACTATCACAGACAATCGCTCCTATGGATCAGGCTAGTCTCTTTGAAAGCAAATTACTGCGCCTCCTCAGGTTAGCTCTCACAACAGACCTCAAGTGGTATGACTATACAAAATCCATAGCTAAATCCGCTGCTAAGTAAGTCGGTTTTCTGTGTAGGGCCAGGAAATTTATCTCTTCTGAAACAATCCTGCATATATATAAATCCGCCCGTGTATTGAATATTGTTGCCATATCTGGTCGGGTGCTCCTGCTATCTACCTAGGGGTCCTTGACAAAATCCAACGGAGAATCTATTATGTGACCGATCCCGACTTAGCAGCTCAGATACAGTCACTTTCTCACTTTCTCTTCTACAAATACTTTCACGGCTTCTGCTCCGATGAACTTAGCTCACTGGTGCCCCCTAGGTATGAATTTACTCGTGCCACAAGATTAGCAACTAGGTCCACCCTTTTATTGTGAAACCAATAAATTGTAAACGCTAATTCTACTCCATCAGCTTCTTTTCTCGCACTTCCCACCTGTGGAATTCCCTTCCATTTACTTGCTTTCTCAACAGCTAAAATCTCCAAGAATTTAAATGTAAAGTCAATAGTCATCTCCTCTCACTAACCTGCATCCTCTCTCTCTCTCTCTCTCTCTCTCTCATGCTTCTTTTTTCGTCCACTCCACTCTCATCAGTATTTTCATCCTTTTCCACATCCTGACACCCTTTATAACCTGTCACTCTTTCTCATAACTTTCCTCCTATGTAACCCCCTGCAAAACAGTGGCAGTTTGCTTCGGGCGATATGATTATAAAAAAGCAAACGACCTAGTAATTGTTTTTTTTTCCAAAACTGTATTGATGGTAATTGTTCTTTCAGAAAAAAAAACGTACTACTAGTAATTTGTTTTAACAAAATTTTCTACAGACATGTTTTTTATCAAAATGTTTTACTGATAATTTTTTTAACAAAAACCTATTGCAGGTAATTTTTTGATTAAAATGTATTACTCCTAATTTCTTTTTTTTAAAGTATTACTGATAATTTTTGCAAAATGTTTTACTGGTAATTTTTTTTTTCAATAAAAATGTATTACTGGTAATTTTGTAAGAAAAATGTGTTACTAGTAATTTTAGCAAAAATATATTGCTCGTAATTTTTTAGCAAAATTTTCTACTGGTAAATTTTTCAACAAAAATATATTGCTGGTAATTTTTTTAACAAAAATGTTTTACTGGTAATTATTTTTAACAAAATTACATTGGTGGTAGTTTTTTTTAATAATAATCTATTACTCATAATTTGTTTAACAAAAAATTATTACTGGTAATTTTATTGCAAAATGTTTTACTGGTAATTTTTTAACAAAAATGTTTTACTTGTAATTTTTTTAAACAAAAAATATATTGGTGATAATTTTTTTTAACAATAATGTATTCCTGGTAATTTTTTAAACAAAAATATATTGCTGGTAATTTTTTCCCAATGAAAATGTAATGCTGTTAATTTTACTAAAACATTTTAAGTGTTTTCCCTAAGTTTGGGGTGGTAACTACTTGCCCGTAACAGTTTGTACAACCCTGTGTCAGGGTTGACCTGGGAACAACAGCAACTAAGTGATTGTTGCACATTCATGAAAACCTTCGTGTCAAAGGCCTTGCTGTCTGA
Source organism: Ascarosepion bandense (assembly GCA_037127315.1). Taxonomy (NCBI): domain Eukaryota; kingdom Metazoa; phylum Mollusca; class Cephalopoda; order Sepiida; family Sepiidae; genus Ascarosepion; species Ascarosepion bandense. The sequence continues at coordinate 1,215,134 of JBBBDQ010001431.1, forward strand.
TGGAGTTTATCTTCCTACCAATGACGGAAGTGTTGTATGATGCATTTCCTCTATTAATTGATCTGCTCTGAATACATATATTCAGGAGAAATTTACCTGTATTAAAACTTACAATTAAGCCAATACGAATTGACTTTAACGATTCTACCACAATTTAATGAACCTTCGTTGTTAACAATTCTGATTATAGCTAATCTATTCTGTCCAGAGAAACTTATTATTGACCCCAGGGTGTCTGATCCCGAACTAGAGTATCGTGACTAGAGAATGACCTTCATAAACTTCTAAGTACCTACTGCGGCGAAAATTCTAATAACCTGCATTAACTCACGAAATATTTCTCAGACAACTTTTCGTTTATTTTGCAAACGCAGCTTCCGAGAAAGAGACTTTAACAACCCTGGACAGGATCTGCATAAAAAGACAAATGAAATGGTCTCTAGACACTTGGTCCTGAAGTTAGAACAAGAACGAAGCATTGGTGGGTCAGTTAGAGCTCCTAGATGCCAACCCCCAGTATACACGTGTCTGTTACGCGGAAAAACGGGAAGAAACAGACTCATTAAGAAATTTAATTCTAGCAAGGGAAAAATCAGAGCCCACACGCATAAGCGAAGGCTATCCTCATGACACTTTAGCGGATTTTGAAGACACTGAGATAGAAACATGGTCTCCTTGTGAAGATTATGAGGAAACCTTGAGCTCTGGTTCCACGAGTGGCTTAGAACTGATTTCTCAGAAAAGAGCACACTCACTTACAGATAATTCAGCAAGTCACTCTTACACTACAAAAATGCATCAGGATTAAATTCAGTTCGAGCGAGAACGTGGAAGAACCTCGTCATGCTGATGGTAATCCTCCACGGCCTCACACGAAGAAAAATATTTCTACTCCGTTCAAGGATTTATTTCCTCTGTAGGAATAAGGCAGAGTAGAATGTGGTATGATCAATTCCTCACATTACTGGATCTGTCGTAGATACATATATTGAAGACAACTCTGCTTGTATTTAGAGATCATTAAAGTTCTGGCCTTGTCGCACAATCTCCCTTCGGGCGGAGAGAAACCCAGACGAAGCTATGCCCGAGCGTAGACACTAGGAATGCTCCACAGTAAAAATTGTCATTGTGTTACACCCCGCCTTCTTGGGGAGGCTCTTGTGGTGCATTGGATATAGGCTCGGAATGAGAAATCGGGGAGCCGAGTTCGAATTCCAGCTGAATTTATTGCATTCACTTACGCGCAAATACCCTTGGGAAAGGTATTAATCCGTCTATTACTTCCAGTTATGGGTTAAATAAATAAATTCGGTTGCGATCAGTCTACCGCAGAAAGCAATGGCAACCTACTGCGGGATAATCTTCTGCCCAGTCAGTCATGTTTCTTTGGAGATTTGATCGCTCAAGCGTGTATCACGTATGGCACTTAACTGACTGACTGACTGAATGTAATAGTTGGAAACATAATTAAAGCTTCTACTGTGCATAAAGTGGGGGATCGGTTTTCTATTGTTATGAAGTAATAAACTGACCCCCCACTAATTACTACTTGTTAGTATAATACATATCTTCTCCCTCTAGCTATGAGTCAAATAACATGACAGATTGGGTTCTATAGCTTTGGCTGACAACCAGTCTACCGCATTAAGCAATGGCAACCTACTACGGGATAATCTTCTGCCCAGTCAGTCATGTCTCTTTTGAGATATGAACGCCCAAGCGTGTTTCACGTATGGCACTTAACTGACTGACTGAATATAATAGAAACATGATTAAGGCTTCTACTGGGTATAAAGTGGGTGATCGGTTTTCTATTGTCATGAAGTAATAAACTGATCCCCCACTAATTACTACTTATTAATAGAATAATATAATATAATTCACCAGTCTACCGCATTAAGCAATGGCAACCTACTACGGGATAATCTTCTGCCCAGTCAGTCATGTCTCTTTCGAGATATGAACGCCCAAGCGTGTATCACGTACGTCACTTAACTGACTGACTGGTAAATATCATGTTTTCACGAGAGCAACGTTAGTGTCAGTCGAGACATAATATTAAAATCGTTAGTAGCGAGTGACAACAAAAACAAATGACACATTCGTCTTCATATTTTTTTTTAAGGTTAAATAATAGCAAAAACATGGTAAATAGAGAAACGATTCTTATTTTTCCTTATCTTACTGTATGGTTCATTTAATCAAACATGTGACTTTGTCGAACTGTGCAATCGAGGGCAGAAGAACACAGATGAGACTGTAGAGGGGCTCAGTGATGCTTGGTTAATTGGTCTTGTGTCAAACACGTCCGAAGTCTCCACAATTTAAATTACAGAAGGTTGAAGGTTGAAATGTGAAAGGATAAAATATTTCGTGTGTATATTAAAGCAATGATTTATTTACGGAATGAAAAAGTGTAAGAAGGAAAATATAAATGAAATTCGTTAACTGAAAGAAGAATGTTTATTGAGAAAATGCATGCTGTTTTGTAACTGAACTTGTTCCTAGTAGTATTGTATGTATTTAAAATGTCCGCAGAAGTTTAGAGTTTATGTTTCTGTAGCAGCGGATTGTAAAAGCTTTGTTCCTTCCTCTTTTTAGTCGATCGCGACAATTTGAGAGAGAAAGAAGGCAAAACAAATAAAGGATTGGTTTTTAACAAGTGTGTCCATTTGGTTTTGTGTTGTCCTCTTTAGCGGCGTGGTGGGAAAATGTAGACAGAAAATTTGACTAAGAGGTAGAATAGATATATGACGTGACCAGGTTGCTATTACCGAGTCAGCTTGAGGTTTCTTCTTCACATCGTGTCAGCTAACCGCTTCCCCTGACTGACTGCTGTTACTGGCTAGAGGACATCCTTAAATATTGAATCCAGTCACGTGGAGTGGCTCCGGCGAGGAATTTTATTTCTTTAGCTGTGGAAAAAAAGTTTCTATGACGTATTTTGCATTTTGCGATTTGATGACCAATCAGGATTCAGAATATGCTTTCCACACTGACTTGGATCCTCTTTTGCGGGTGCGCGATTTTACTTTGGGTTTTTCGCAAATGTTGTAGTCGTTTGAATTTGATTTTGCGGATGTGGAATTTATTTCGTGTTTTTGATCGATGATAGAGGATTTGGATTCTATAAGGCTATTCTGAATGGTAGAGTCTAATCTGGGGTAAAGAAACGGTACCCCAACCACACGGGGAATTTTTACTGTACGCGCTTGGAATGCTCCACAGTAGAAATCGGCTTTGTGCCACATCTCGGCTTTATGGGTAGACTCGTGTAAACACCGAGTCCATTAAAGATTACATTTAAGTCATTACGAATTGTATGTAGTAATTCTACTACGGGAAGTAGGAAAGAAAGGCGAATAAGTAGAGAGAAAAAAGAAAGAAAGAAAAACGGAAGAAAAGAAAAAATGGAAAAAAATGGGCAAGAAAGAACTCAAAACAAAATAAACATTAACGACCTCCCCGATGTTACAAGATCCGAAGCAGACATGTACACCGACGACACTACCGTTTACTCTCGCCTCCATCAAAAATCTGCTGAGATTAGCAAAGTAAATCTCGCTATCGAGCTTGAGAAGGACCTCCAATCCGTGGTGGAGTGGGGAAAGTGTGGTGATACCAACCGAGCAAAAGCGATGGACCGGATGTTTGCTCTCTCACGACAAAAAAGGCAAACGACCAAAAGTTGTCTGTACGCATCTGGGTGCGCAGATGTTCCGGTTGGAAAATAAAAATTAATCAAATATTAAATTTCCATTTCGCGAGCCTACGCGAATTTTATTTATCAGCCAATGGTAAGCCCGGAATCAAATACAAGTGTGAGATCCCAAAAATTGATCCAAAAATTAGATATAAAGTACCCAAACAGACAGACCGAGACAGACTGACGGAGACAGAAGAGCGTGATTAGTACCTCTCTTGACCAAGTCAAGCGGCTACTACGTTCACCTCCCTTCACCTCTCCATACCTTCTTCCCTGTCTCAAACCTACTTACTGACTTAAGGAGCGACTATATCAAAGACATTTCTCAATTACACGCCACCCAGATTCCTAAATCTTAAATCTCTTTCAGCTTATTATTTGCCATGAACATTTTAATCTCCGTTGGACCTATATTCAAGTTATTACTTTAATTGGAAAAACTTTAATTGATATGTATATATATATAAATGTTATTTTTCTACTCAATTTGCTTTTCTGGATTTTATAACCATTTTATGACTTATAGTGGGTTATCTACTACAAGGGCAAATTCCGTTAACTTGCAACAGTATACAATTACCCTTCACTAGAACGGAATCCCACTACAACTAGAAAAGAAATAGATAAGCAACCCGCTATAAAAGAAATGGCTCGCAAAGTTTAATGCTTCCAAAACGAAGCTGCTATCTATTAACCATCATAGACCATCGATCCTACCCCCCATTAGCATGGAACAGGCTAGTCTCCCTGAGAGTAAAACACTACGTCTCTTGGTCTGACACTCTCAGCGGACCTCAAGTGGAATGACTATATCGAATCCATTGCTAAATCCGCTACCAAGAAGGTCGGTTCACTGTGCAGAGCCAGGAAGTTTTTCCTGTCTGAGTCCATCCTGCACATATGTAAATCTACCATCCGCCCGTGCATTAAATACTGCTGCCACATCTGGTCGGGTGCCCCTGCTATTCACATCGGGGTTCTTTACAAAATCCAACGGAGAATCAGTAATGTAATAGATTCCAACTTGGCAGCTCAGCCGCAGTCACTCTCTCACCGGCGTGACGTGGCTTCCCCGTGCCTTTTCTATAAATGTTTTCACAGCTTCTGCTCCGATGAACTTAGATCACTGGTGTCCCTTAGATAAACTCATAGACAACATAATATAAGAAACGATATTCAGAAGTTTCAAGGTTGCAGTTCTTACAACAGTGCAGAAAATCGATAAATAATATATATATACAAAAAGCAAAATTTTTATGTGTGTGTCTGTTTATATGCTTGTATGTCTGTATTTTTTCAGCCCTTTTATTTTAGTTTTTGCTTCGAGTTTGGCTCTAAGTAGATATAATTGTAGTTCTTAGTTTCAGCCATGATACCATTTACTAAGAGGACTTATTTAGCCTTCAAAATTCAGTTTACGACGAAAAAAGGTTATTTCATATCTATACCAAGAAATCAAAATTTGACTTACATCCATTGATTTTTCTTTCAGTCTGCGGTTTCGCTTTAACTGAAAACAACTAATGCTTTTTAGTCTTTCGTGCCAACGTCCAAAGAGTCCGAGCTCCAGGACCATGGATTAGTTTTAAAGCTTTCATTCCACCTGAGCAACGCCGGGCTATACTGCTAGCGAGGAATAAACGATTTCGGTCAAAGAAGATCAGAGTAGAGTAACTGTCTATTTTTCTCGCTGATTGCAAAAGCAAGATGAAATTATGGATTGATTTGGGAAATTTTCTTTATTTGTAATTTTCGAAATTTTAAAAATATTTTAACGTTTTCTTCTTTCATTTCTATTTCTTTTTTTGTATCTAATGACGTCATAACAATAAATATTTCGCTTCGTTATTTTTTAATCCAATTTACTTGGCAGCTTAGATACAGTCAGTTTCTCAGAAAGACTACATAGAATCCATAGCTAAATCCGCTACTAAGAAAGTCGGTTTTCTGTGTAGGGCCGAGAAATTTCTTTCCCTTCTGAAACAATTCTGCATATATATATATATTGAATATTGTTGCCATATCTGATAATACATATTCATATTTTTATTTATTTTTATTTTTTTTTTGCGTTTTTCTTACTGGACATTTAACCGGTTCCAAGACATAACCGTTAATAAGGAATGTGAAAGATTCAGATTGAAAGAACAGACGCCGAATATGTTTTTGTTTTTAATCATATCACCCCGAGCAAGGCGGTAATGCCACTGGTGAGCAGTGGGCTACGTAAGAGTAAAAAAATTGGAAAAGAGAAAGCCGGAAACAACATCCTAAAAAGGAAACAAGGGATGAGCCTCTTCATCGGTTCAATAGACATGGGTGGAGTGTAAACTGGGCGATAGTTTAGTCTATCTACTCCAATTGAGAAAAAAAGAAAAGAAAAGAGAGAAAAGATTGGAAAAGAGAAAGCTGGAAACCACATCCTAAACAGGAAACACTTCACCTGTGCAATAGACATGGGTGGAGTGTAAACCGGGCGATAGTTTAGTCTATCTGCTCCAATTGAGAGAGAAAAAAAGAAAAGAGTGAAAGATTGGAAAAGAGAAAGTCGGAAACCACATCCTAAACAGGAAACAAGTGATGAGCCTCTTCACCTGTGCAATAGACATGGGTGGAGTGTAAACCGGGCGATAGTTTAGTCTATCTGCTCCAATTGAGAGAGAAAAAAAGAAAAGAGTGAAAGATTGGAAAAGAGAAAGCCAGAAACCACATCCTAAACAGGAAACAAGGAATGAGCCTCTTTACCTGGTCCATAAACACGGATGGAGTGTCAAAGGTTAATTTTCGTTCAAGGGTTAACAATAATAAAAATATATAGATATATAAATCGACCATCCGCCCTTGCATTGAATATTACTGCCATACATGGTCGGGTGCTCCTGCTATCCACCTAGGTTTCCTTGACAAAATCCAACGGAGAATCTGTTATGTGATCGATCCCGACTTAGCTGCTCAGATACAGTCACTTTCTCACCGGCGCAATATGGCTTCCCTGTATCTCTTCTACAAATATTTCCACGGCTTCTGCTCCGATGAACTTAGCTCACTGGTACCCCCTGTATATGAATTTCTCCGAGCCACAAGATTAGCAACTAGGTCCCACCCTTTAATGTGAAACCAATAAATTGTAAACGCAAATTCTACTTCATCAGTTTCTTTTATTACACTTCACAACTGTGAAATTTCCTTCCGTTTACTTGCTTCCCCGACAGCTACAATTACCAAGAATTTAAATGTAAAGTCAATAGTCATCTCCTATCTCACTAATCTGCATCCTTTTTCTCCATCCACTCCACTCTCATCAGCATTTTCATCCTTCTCTTACGCACTTCCTGACATCCCCTATAACCTGTCACTCTTTCTCATAAATTTAGTCCCATGTAACCCTCTGCAAAACAATGGCAGTAAAATGCCTTGCTCAGGGTGATATGATTATAAAAAAAACACTTCCATTTACTTGCTTCCCCGACAACTACAATCTCCAAGAATTTAAATGTAAAGTCAATAGTCATCTCCTATCTCACTAACCTGTAACCTCTCTCTCTCATGCTTCTTTCTTCATCCACTTCACTCTCATCAGTATTCTCATCCTTCTCTTACCCACTTACTGACACCCTCTATAACCTGTCACTCTTTCTCCTTTCCTCCTATGTAACCCCCTGCAAAATAGTGGCAGTAAAATGCCTTGCTTGTGGTGATATGATTATATAAGAAAATTGAATAAAAACACCCAATAGCTACATTCTTGTGCAAATTAATTGAAACAACACCTTTAGTTTATTTTATTTTCACCATACATTCAGGTTAAAACCCCGAGATTTAATAGCAGAAGCACTCAACCAGATATGACAACAGTATTCAGTGCGTGAACCAACGGTAGATTTATAGATGTGCAAGATTGATTCTGACGAGAAAAAACCTCCTGGTTTTGCACAGAGACCCAACCTTCTTAGCAGTCGATATAGCTATGGATTCGGTATAATCATTCTATTTGATATCGGTTGAGAGAGTGTGGTCGAGTAGGTGAAATGTATTGCTTTCAGGGAGACTAGCATATTCCATACTGATGAAAGTTAGGAAAACTTCTGGTTGTGTCTTGTGACATCCGGTTACCCGGATGTATAAAAGACAATGTGCGCTTAGCACGGGGGTTCTTTTCATTATCACGAACTTCCGGAAGTAACTCCTACCACTGCGAGAGGCTGTTAATAATGTATATACATCTTGGTTGTACCACTCTGTTAATAAAGTAGTTTATCTACATTTTCAAATAGTAGTCTTAGATTATAAACACTGTGTTGTGTCGTGGCTCGTACCATGTGACATGCGGTCACCCGGCTGTATAAAAGACAATGTGCGTTTAGCAAGAGGAGTTGTTATTATCACGGACTTCGTGAAGCAATACCTATTACTGTGAGAGACTGTAAATATTGTATATACCTCTTGGTTGTACCACTCTGGTAATAAAGTAGTTTATCTACATTTCTCTGTGTATCTCTACATTCCGCGATACAACACATCTCTATAGTGGTTAAATAAAGCAATTTTAAAATTTTCGAGACATTTCTTACCCCAATTTATCTCAGACTAGAGGTAATTTCCAAGAGCAGAAGCAATGTTTGCTATGTCAGCCCTGACAGATTTCATACTGACACGACACTAGATGGTGGTGTCATCTGCATAGATGGCTACTGGTAACAAAGTGGGGGATCGGTTTTCTATTGTTATAAAGTAATAAACTAACCCCCCCAATAATTACCACATATTAATATAATACATCTCTTCTACCTCCAGCTATGAGTCAAATCACATGACAGATTAGCCTTGGATGGCAACCAATCTATCGCAGATAGTAACGGCAGGCTACTGTGGGATAATCTTCCCAGTCAGTCATGTCTCTTTCGAGACATGATCGTCCAAGCGTGTATCCCGTATGGCACTTAACTGACTCACTGAAATTATAATATTATAATAAATTATAAATTATAATAGTTATAATATATAAATTATAATTATAATATATAATTATAAATTATAATATATAAATTATAATTATAATTATAATTATATAAATTATAATTATAATATTATAATAAATTATAATATTATAATAGTTGGAAAAAAATTAAAACTTGTACTGGACATCAAGTGGGGGATCAGTTTTCCATTGTTTTGAAGTAACAAACTAATCCCCCATTAATTATACATAGTATAATAATGTAATATAATCTATATCTTCTCCATCCAGTTATGGGTTAAATAACAGGGCAGACTGAGTTCTATAGCCTTGTGGTTAAATAGAGCACCTTTAAAATTTTTTCGAAACATTTCTTACCCCAATCCACCTCAGAATGAGGTCATTTCCAAGAGCAGATGCAAAATTTTGTTTGTCAGCCCTGAGAGATTTCATACTGAGAAGGCACTAGATGATGGTGTTATCTGCATACATGGCTATCTGGGAACTGATTACATCAGGAAGATCATTGGTGAAGATCAGGAAAAGCATGGGACCTAAGACAGATTTATGAGATTAGACTTGCGTTCGCATGAAATGATTTGGAAGCATGCCCGTTCAGAATGACCATCAGTTTTCGATTTGGCAGGAACGATTGGATTAAATTGAGGAATCGTCCAGTTACACTGTAACAATGTAGCTTGCGCAAAATACTTTAGAGCTATCCAGGGCATCAGCTTGGACTTCATCGATCATATCAAGGGTCTGATAGACAGTACTGTATTAGGACAAGAATTATTTTATCTTTTATGAGGCATATTGACAGAAAATAAACAATTTAATTTAAGTAATTTTATTTGATTTACTCAACAAATGCTTTAACAAGAATAAAATACTTGTTACAAAATAAATTTAATGATTAGAATCATAGCCTTTTGCTTTGAAATAATAAAATAATTTCGACAATTTACCAATCGCATCTAGTATATATATATATATATATATATATATATATATATATATATATATATATACAGTACTGTGCGAAAGTATTAGGACAAGAACTGTTTTATCTTTTATGGGGCATATTGACAGAAAATAAACAATTTAATTAATGTAATTTTATTTGATTTACTCAACAAATACTTTAACAAGAAAAAATACTTGTTAAAAAATAAATTTAATTTTTACTATAATAGCCTTTTGCTTTGATCACAGCCTTCATTCTGTCAGGCATTGACATCACAAACTTCTTCAATATATCTAATTGTATCTCCTGCCAAGCAGCTTGTATTTTTTCCCAAAGTGTGTCTTGCGAAGTAACATTAGATTTATCGATTCGAGAGAGAGGAATAAGAAAAAAGTCAGTCATATCCAAGGATAATAGAATAATGAGTATTTTTAAAACAACTTGTTTAATAGAAAATATGAAAAATTAAATAAGTTCTTTTTAATACATTTCTTTTACACCTAGTTTTAAATAATCAATATTTATTAGCAATTTACTTAGCTTTTTACCCTGTGTTTGAATTTCAGTGAGGTTTTTATGAAAATCACCCGCTGTCCTAATACTTTTGTAGTGTGCAAGAGTGATAGGACAGGGGTGATTTTAAACTTGAATTTGATGCCTCATAAAAGATAAAATAGTTTTGTCCTTTTTGCACAGTACTGTATATATATATATATATATATATATATATATATATATATTCGGTGATGGCCGTTAGAACATTAGCGGTAGACCTGACAAAATGGAAGCCATACTGCTTGTTAGAAAATAAGTTGTTAGCTGTGAGATGTTGTATCATTTCAACATTGATCATAAACTCGAACACTTTGCCAAAAAAGTGGTAATACGACGATAGTTAGAAAGGTCGAAGGGCTCGTTTGAGGTTTTAAAATCAAGGACTACAGGGGAGAATTTCAAGAAGCAGCAATGCAATGGTTATAGAGTTTGGAGAGGACAGGAGAAAGTACAGAACGATGACATGAATTCCATCACTTACACTTGCTTTATGGGACTCAAGCATAAAAATAACGTTAGAGACCAAAGCCGGTCTTTTTTATACATCACTCAGTTGGGCCTCAGTTCTAGGTGGGAAGTCGAGTGTGGGTACTCCAGACGAGTCAAGTCTGAAGCTGGAAGAGAATTTGCGAGCAAAGGACTCAGCCTTGTCCATTGTAGATGACAAAACTTCAGAATTATTCAATAGTGAAAGAATTGCGAGTTTGCTCTTGTTTAGTAAATTTTTGAAGAGTCACCGATTTTCCTTAAAGCCAAACTTGCGGGACTCTATACGCTGGTTTATTTTATTAGCAAACAGCAGCTGAGCGTTATTTATGACACGCTTGCCTTCGTTGCGAGCAGAGACAAAAAGGCGTCTATTATAGTCAGAGACATCACTCCGGTAAAACTAGAAGTGATTCCTGTGGGAAAATGACAACCAAGCAAGCAAGCAGGAGAGAACCAAATGAAAGAATGAGGCTTAAGTCGGAACTTCCTGGCTTGGATGAAAGCATCGATGCCCGCTTTCACCTAAAAGGAGACCTCAGAGGGGTAGTTTTCAACAGGGAGAATCAACACTTTGTTTTAAGGAACATCAAAAAGGAAGTCGCGGAACACCTCCCATTCCACTCTTTGATATAAGATATTCTGCTGATAAGCGGTTCTTAGAAAGTGGGGAGGCAGAAGGAGATATTAATGGGACTTACGGCCTGCTCTGTGTTACCAAGAGGATAAAGTCTTGGATTGAAGTGACGCAAAGATCTAACAGTGAAGCATGTCTGTCAAGGTTATTGGTAAAATTCTGTCATTCTTCAACTTTTTAACCTTCGCGAAATAAAAATCAATGGATTATTATTCTTGTTATTATTATTGGAGGTGTGGTTGATAATGGCTCTACTGAGGAATCAGAGAGGTGAGTTCGAATTCCAATCAAAGTAAGTTTGCATGCTAATATCTTTGGGAAAGTATCGTTTCGTCTTCTTTTAGAATAAAAGAACTGATTGTGTTCTAGAGATTTAGATGACAACCGGTTTAGGAGAAATCCAGCTTTGTAAATCCTGCCGCTTTGAGTAAAGGCAAAAAGAAACAAAATATCCGCCTCGCTTGTCGTCTTGAAGAAAGGAACTGACCATCGAGTCGAGGCAGAATATAATGGACACCTCGGGCTTCGTACAATTGCTCAAATAAACATAAGGCTTGTATTCCTCTTTCATTTCAGACCATTTTTTAAATAATCCTATCGCCCCAAGCGAGGCATTTTACTGCCATTCTTTTGCAGGGGGTTACATAAGAAGAAAGTTATGAGAAAGAGTGACAGGTTATAGGGGGTGTCAGAAAGTGGGTAAGAGAAGGATGAGAATACTGATGAGAGTGGAGTGGACGGAGAAAGGAGCATGAGAGAAAGTTATGAGAAAGAGTGACAGGTTATAGGGGATCTCAGGAAGTGGGTAAGAGAAGGATGAGAATACTGATGAGAGTGGAGTGGATGGAGAAAGGAGCATGAGAGAGAGAGGATAAAGAAAGAAAAAAAGAAAGAAAGAAAGAGAGAGAGAGATATATATAGAGAGAGAAAGAAAAAAGTAGAAAATAAGAATCGTAGGATATTTTTTTAATAATCATATCGCCCAAGCAAGGCATTTTGAGCAAAGGCTAGAAGAAAAAAGATATCCACCTCTCTTGCCGCCTTGAAGATAGTAACTGTCCACCCACTACGTCGAGTCGAGGCGGAATATAATGGACACCTCGGGTTTCGTACAATCGCTCAAATAAAGACAAGGCTTGTGTTCCCCTTTGATTTCAGACCGATTTTTTATAATCTTATCGCTTCAAGCAAGGCATTTTACTGCCATTCTTGTGCAGGGGGTTATATAAGAGAAAAGTTATGAGAAAGAGTGACAGGTTATAGGAGATATCAGGAAGTGGGTAAGAGAAGGATGAGAATGCTGATCGCTTTTCGGGGTGCATGATGAAATTTACTTGGCCTTGTAAAATATTGCACCATCTTGCTTGATTGCGTCAAATTTTTATACCGCCGAGACATTAATGTCCCGACTGTCAGTTGTCCTACGGCAATTGTCTGCGACAAACGTTACTCCGAGGAAGCGCACGAAAATTATAACGTTGTACGAACACACTGGCAAGCCTTACAGTGAGATCGCGGATATTGTTGGTGTCAGCCTTTCAAATGTCAGGTGATCAGGACGAGAGAAACAAACTGGATTTATCAATTCAAAACGTAAAGTCAAATGCGGGCGGAAGAGAAAAACAACTCTAAGAGACGACGCATACGTCATCAGGGAAAGTGTGAAAGATCATTGGAAGATATTATTCGTTTTGTTTCAGTTAATTTGCAGAAGGATGTGTCTCTGTTCCTATCTATCTATCTATCTATCTATCTATCTATCTATCTATCTATCTATCTATCTATCTATCTCAGTCCAAAACGTAAAGGAAAACGCTGTCGGTAGAGAAAAACAATGCCAAGAGACGACGTATACATGATCAGAGAAAGTGTGAAAGATCCTAGGAAGCCATTATTCGTTTTGTTTCAACAAATTTGGACAAGAGTGTAAACTTAAAGTACAATTTTAAAATATAACCAAAAGTATATTTTCAAAACTCTAACTTCGAAAGAAAAGATCATATTTAGTTGTAGTTATTCATTATTTCAGAACTTTCAGTGATGGAAACAGACACAGAAATATTGACTATGAAGCCCAAATATAATTGACTTTGATATTGAACTAAATATCCATTTTCCGAGGTGATATTTTGACCCATCCTACTAACAGATTGATTGGTTGGTTTCCTTTATAACTGACCCATGTATGTGCGCGTAACCGGATATAACGAACAGGGTGCAGTGAATATTGGCTTGGAACGAGAATTCGGAGATCCATGTTTGAATTCCTGTTGAATATCTTGTATTCACTTACGCGCAAATACTCTTGGGTAATGTATTAATCCGGCTCTTCTCCCTCCAGCTATGGGTTAAATAGCAGGATAGATTGAGTTCTGTAGCCATGGTTAGCTACCAACCTACCGCAGAAACTAATGGCAACCTATTGCGTGAAAATTTTCTGCCCACTTAGTCATGTCTCTTTCGAGACATGATCGCCCAAGCGTATGGCAGTCGACTGATTGACTGACTGAAATAGAATTAGATCTCCGATTTCTAATTCATAGCCGTTATCCATTAAACCATCCGCACATCCACCTGGTATTCCCAAGAGGTCACCCATCTAAGCATTGACCAGAATCGGTGTTGCTTAACTTTTGTGATCGTACAAGGACCGGTGTTTCAACCTCACAAGCCTCGTTTTCGCGGAAGACTATCATCTAGTATACATTGTTAAACTGCTTTTTAGTCGTTACGTTGACTATTTCTTTACGAAAAATATAAGTCTTTATTTGATATTGGTAACAACTAAGGGTGACAAGCTTACACAACAAAGCCACTCGACACTATAGCAGTAACACTATCGCTTGAATGGCAACAACGAAGTGTGGTTGTCTGTGCTGTGCTGGTTGTGATAGCAACGCGAAGATTGTCGTAGTAGTGAGCATTTCCAGTAGTTTGTTTTTGGTCAGACAAACATGAAAATTACGATTATAAATCTTAAGGAACGTGTAACAACATTCTTTAATTATTGATATTTGTCATTTATCACCATACAAGAAACTTCAGAAATCGAATGACTGGAAATCTCTAGATGATTCCAGAACTCTTCGCAGTATTCTGAGTTTTGTTAGTTGTGACACTGCAGTGCGGCTGGCCCTCATTTCACCCGGCGCAACCAGTTGTGATACCACACAGGGCACTGTAGCCCTTATGTGACGCTCGTCCTCGCCGACGGTTGTGACGATCCCAGTTGTGACACTGCCACCCGGTCGCGGCGATCCCGTCCAATGACGTCGCCACAAAAGCTGGACTACAGGTTGTCATCACGATAATTTCGATCATTCTTCAAATTTTAACTTGTTGTTGTTGTTATTATTATCTCAGGTGAGTCCCTAATACCTGGTAATTAATTTTTTTTAATCGTTTCACCCCAAGCAAGGCATTCCACTGCCATTATCGCGCATGGGGCTACATAGGGGAAGGTAAATAGAAAGAGTGGTTAGATATAGGAAATGTCAGAAGGGTGATAGACGAGTAAGGATGTAGACAGGAAGAGTGTTTGAGAGGAGGGATGCGAGTTAGCATGTTAGGAAGTGTCTATTGACCTTACATTTAAACTCCTGGAGATTGTAGCCGTCGGGGAAGCAGTCATGTGGAAGGGAATTCCACAGTCGGTAAGTACGAGAAAAGAAACTGTTGGAATAGAAGTTGCGGTTGCATTTTATCGGTTTCACTCTAGTTGCTAATCTAGTATCTCGTGCAAATTCGAACCTAGGGGGCACCAGTGATCTAAGTTCATCGGAGCAGAAGCCATGGGAGTATTTATAGAAGAGACACAGGGAAGCCACGTCGCGCTGGTGAGAGAGAGACTGCAGGCGGTCTGCCAAGTCAGTATCGATCACATTACAGACCCTCCGCTGTACCTTGTCGAGAAGCCCAAGGAGAATAGCAGGAGCACCAGACCAGATATGGCAACAGTATTCAATGCACGGCCGGATGGTAGATTTATCAATGTGCACGATAGATTCAGACGGAAAAAAACCTCCGGGCCCTGCACAGAGAACCGACTTTCATAGCAGCGGATTTAATATATAAATAGCAGGCCACAACATGTGTCCTTAGGTCACATGCATTTTTTCCTTTGAGTAAGTGTTCATCACTTTCAGATTATTCTTGCCCCTACTATAAGGATTAGGATGTGCATTGTGGTGCAGTGGATGTCGGCTCGGAACGAGAAATCGTGTAACAGAGTTCGAATACCAGTTCATACCATATATACGAGTGAATAGGGAACGAAGAAAAATTTTAAAAGTCCAAAACATTAATTTAAAGCAGTGCTAGATATATAATATAGAGCTTTGAATATTCATTATTAATTATATTTTAGAACATGTACAATTTTTTTATCCACAATAAAGTGTACATTTTGTTTCGACATTGAACTTACAATGTTTCATCAGGTGTTGTGGAAAGGGATGGAAACCCTCTTTTCTTATATTTGGCGAGTTGTGTGTGGGATGTTGGTGGGGGTTAGCGATAAGGAAATAAGTTTTGTAAATTGTCCGTTAGAATTTTGAAAAGTTTTATATATATATATATATATATATATATATATATATATATTGGTTTGTTTTCTTCTCTTTCTCCAAAGATACCCTGTCTTGACCGTATGTAGGACGTTCAATACAACCGAGCATACCCGATCTATAACACCGACTAGACCAAGTGAAGTTTTGATTGTTTGCCGTTTTCTAGAGGAACTTATAATATACACGTCCTAAAGCTAGTAGCAAATTTTTAGTCTTGGTGCGGGCCGAATTCGGTCGGATCGCTTATCGAAGTAGTCTGTTGTTTATTTAGACCCGAAACTTCTAGTGACCTAGGAGCAACAACACTGACACTCGATTCGGCACTTAAAGGTGTATTCTTAATAATATTGCGTAAAATTCGTAAAATATTATGACTTAGGTATATAAACATCTCAAATCAGAGTAACAATGAAAATTTTGATTCCTTGCTCTCCACAAATGGTCAGAGAAAAGTATCTGTTTTTCCTCTCTGTTCCATTCTCTTTCTACGGGAACAAAAGCAGCATATTTTTGCTTTAAATCAGACTGCAGAACACTCTGTCATCTCAAACTAAAGTAGTAATCTGATGCCTGCGTAACTGAGAAGTCAAGAAATTGGCCATATAACTTTTCACTATGTGTTGCCCAAGCGATTAAATATAGTTTGGAGTTTGAGTTTGAGTTTTGTTTAACGGCATATCAACACCTCTGTGGGTTATTTAATGCCAAAAAGATAGGATTTTAAGATATCTTTTTAATGTTTGGTTATAGTGACAAAGTTAATTTAGTCAGATTTTGATTAAAATTTTAAAAAATTTTTTTTAGAAAACTGAAGATGTCTTCTAATTTTGTATTCAAAAATATATTGCTGTTAATATTTTTCCTTCAAAAACGTATTATGGTAATAATTCTTTTTTTCTTTCTGGAGTAGATAGACTAAACTATCACCCGGTTCACACTCCACCCACGTCTGTTTCCTGTTTAGGATGCGGTTTCCGGTTTTCTCTTTTCCAATCTTTTCACTCCTATGTAGCCCCCTGCACATCAGTGGCGTTACTAACTTGCTGTGATATGATTAAAAAAAAATGTGTTATGGTAATAATTTTTTTTCTTCGAAAATGTACTGTTGGTAATATTTTGCCTTCAAAAATGTATTTTTTTCTATAAAAGTCTATTTTCATGTATATATTTCTATAAAGGTCAATTTTTATGTATATATTTCTATAAAGGTCTATTTTTATACTTTTATAGTGCTTTGACCCCAGTTTGGGGGTTAAATATTTGCCCATAGCTGGGACCCTAACAGGTACTACCACTCCGGGTCAGGGTGGACCTGGGATTAAATATAGAAATCAAAGAATAGTATAAGTATGCTCTCGGTACCCACACCGATTTTTTCCTGAGAAAATACAGTCTGACCACTTTAATGAACTTCCGTATTCCGGAAACGTTTTTAATCATTCATTATTAGTTCCTTCATCGGCGACGTGGGCGGCACCAGACGTTGTTTCCACAACAACCGACAGGAGCAGAGTGTTTTGCTGATATGATCTTGCCCATTTCTTATATATAGGAGCACATTTACCCATTGAAGAGAGCAGGAGGTGCACATGATACTGCTGGAGGTAAGAAGAGAAATCAGAAATCTTTATCTATCTCATGTAAAATTATTTATAAATCGAAATTTGTCTGTGTGTGTGTGTGTGAGTGTCTGTATGTATGTGTATCCGTTACCTATAGACTCCGAAACGGCTGAACCGATTTTCTTGAAACTTCATACACGTGTACTATAAGCGCCCGCAAGTGTTCTTAGCTAGGTTTTGTGTCGAGGTACTCCCGATAAATATCGAAAATCGATAATCGAAAAATCGGATTATAGAAGGAGTGGTCCAATTTTAATCAAATTTGATACACTCATAGAAAAAGACATAAGAAACGATATTCAGAAGTTTCAAGGTTGCAGTTCTTACAATATTGCAGAAAATCGATAATATATATATACTTAAAAGGCAAGATGTTTGTGTGTGTGTGTCTGTTTATCGGCCTG
This sequence comes from Ascarosepion bandense, assembly GCA_037127315.1. Taxonomy (NCBI): domain Eukaryota; kingdom Metazoa; phylum Mollusca; class Cephalopoda; order Sepiida; family Sepiidae; genus Ascarosepion; species Ascarosepion bandense. The sequence continues at coordinate 1,233,036 of JBBBDQ010001431.1, forward strand.
TATATCTGTATTTTTTTTCAGCCCTTTTATTTTAGTTTTTGGTTCGGGTTTGGCTCTAAGTAAGTAGAATTGTAATTCTTAGTCTCAGCCATGATACCATTTACTCAGAGGAGTTATTTAGCCTTCCAAATTCAGTTTACGACGAAAAAAAACTTATTTGATATCGATACCAGGAAATCGAAATTTGATTTACATCCATTCATTTTTCTTTCAGTCTACGGTTTCGATTTAACCGGAAACAACTATTGCTTTTTAGTCTTTCGTGCCAACGTCCAACGCGTCTGAGCTCCAGGACCATGGATTAGTTTAAAAGCTTTCATTCCACCCGAGCAACGCCGGGCTATACTGCTAGTGCTTAAAAAAGTGGAGGACTACATGAAACAATAAAAATCTAGTTTGCACTTGATACATTCATCTATTTATTTATTTATCTGTTTATCCATTTATACACTTACTGATGTAAGAAAACACAGACTATTCAACACAACAACATTTGATTTATTTTATTTTATCCTATTTTTTTATTTTACTGATTTGATTTATTTTTATTTCTTTATTTTTATTTTTATTTTCTACTTATTTATAAAGAAACAGCTTGTTTCTCAGAGACAAAAGGAACTCGATGCGTAAAGCCACAAATTCATTCATCTGAAGAGAGTCAATCTTAGACTCGAAACACAAGTACCATTATGGACACTTAAAGTATCATAACATATATAATAACAACAACAATAAACATACACATTAAAGAAAAACGTTCACGGCCTCTCACACTTTTTATTCTGTACAAATTTCTCTCTTTGGAACAATCCTGTTTCTTTTTCTAACACACACACACACACACATATATATATATATATATATATATATATATATATATATATATATATATAGATTGAGTGTCCATAAAGTTCGTGTGCACTTAAAAATATCTAACTTCATTTGTATTTGCAATAGAAATAAGCTGCACACTGACTTTATGGACACACCCTATCTATCTATCTATCTATCTATCTATCTATATATATATATATATATATATATATATATATATATATTTCCAGCTGAAGAGGACTCAAGATTTTACTATTTTGAGTGCGCTGGCACTTATTTTATTATGAACACTGCTCAATATAATAAATATTATAGAGCTTAATATAATTATATAGTTATGAATTAATTGTACATAGACACACGGAAATTTCTATGTTTCGAGATAGATTCTCTAGATAGATAAATATAAATCATCTGTACAACCAACAACAAACATTGCCTGATGAAGAGAATCTATCTCGAAACATAGAAATTTCTGTGTCTCAATGTACAATTATATTCATAAATAAATACATACATATATATATATATATGTGTGTGTGTGTGTGTGTGTGTGTGTGTGTGTGTGTAGACAGAAATCTAAGCAAAAGCCAAAAATCTTACCACGGTTTCGCCCTACGCCAATTTCCCTGACGAGCCGTAGGACGAAACCGTGGTAGGTTGTTGGCTCTTGCTTAGATATCTGTCTTTGTTTGCTCTACTTTCGTATTGAGCGCTTTAGTGTTAGGGTTTTCGCCTTGGTTTTTTTTTCTTTCTTAGGAGTGCTTGACTTTTTGTTCATGTACTTCGTTTCTTTCTTTTTTTGCTTCTCCTTCTTTTCCCGCCGAGTTCGTTCTCGAGTGGGTTATACAAGACGATTTAAATTATAGCAATTAATACCAGTTTCGTCAGAGTTAGTTCTGTTACTATTGGTATTGTTATTACTATAGTTAATATTATATATATATATATATATATATATATATATATATATATATATATATATATAATAGATTGTGAATAGCGGCCCGGAATGATAAATAAGATAGCTGTCTTTGAATTCCAATCGTGTTCATTACATTCACACATGCGCAAATAACAGGGAAGAATATGAAACGATGCTTTTTCTTTCTTTTCCAAACTATTAATGAATAGCATGACAGATCGTTTAGATAACCAGCCTAGAAAAAGAAAAAAACTCAATTTAAAACCACCGGAGCGTCACTTCTATGTGCACCCAGTGGTTGGTTCTAGCACAAGCCTTCACCACTACAATAAAATTATATATGCAGCAATAAAATCTCTTTTATTTTAAAATCTGAGGGTAGTAAACCTATTTATGGTGTAAAAAAAGCACACACACACACACACACACACACACACACACACACACACACACACACACACACACACACACACACACACACACACACAGATTAAAAGAAGAAGCAAAAGAGTTTTTTTCTTTTAATCGTATCACCCCGAGCAAGGCGGTAACGCCACTGATGTGCAGGGGGCTACGTAATAGTGAAAAGATTGGAAAAGAGAAAGCCGGAAACCACATCCTAAACAGGGAACAAGGGATGAGCCTCTTAACCTGTTCAATAGACGTGGGTGGAGTGTGAACCGGGCGATAGATAGATCTATCTACTCCAATTGAAAAAAAAAAAAATAGAAACCAAAGTGAGAAGATTGGAAAAGAGAAAAGCCGAAAACCACATCCTAAACAGGGAACAAGGGATGAGCCTTTTAACCTGTTCAATAGACGTGGGTGTAGTGTGAACCGCACGATAGATAGATCTATTTACTCCAATTGAAAGAAAAAAACATGGTAGTAAATATCCAGTCAAGTGATTTCTACTAAAATCAAAAGAAAAGAATTAAAGTAAGAAAGCCAATTAAACATGAAAAGGTTAAAATTTAAAATTAGGCAGAAGGAAAAAAAAAAAACAGAAAAAAAAGACTTACTTTAACAATATTTCAAATAAAAGATTCTCAACTCGACACGAGGAGTGCTCAACAACGAAGATAGAGCGCTTAAAGGCCTAAACAGTGTGGATATTGGAATCAGTTCTGGCGCTTTTTGACTTTCTCACGTCTCAGATCAAAAGTTAATATCATGTGCGCATTATTTATCTATCTATAGACGTGAAAAAATTTCACAGTCTGAACCATTTCCTATAATCAGTAATTGATTTACTAATCATCAAAATAATTAATGAGGGAAGTGTGCATATATATATATATATAAGACTAAATAATTTGCAAAAGAAGAGAGAACAAGGTACAGGGATTCTTGTCTGCTTATTTTTAATAAAATTCGTTCATTCTCACGGTTAATCTTTCACGTATTATAATTGAAAGATGTAAAAAATGAGCTGTAACTTTGACAGATGATTGTATTATTCATTTCTCGATTTTCCCAAGTACTTTCAATCTCTTTCCGAGATCATCTTCCGAGGGATGTGAGTTGTGGTAACCAAAAAGTAACCGTGTGTTGCTAAAAATTACTGTAATTTTTTTCCTTTTTTTTACTTCTTGCTTCAAATTTAACAGTTGTCAATGCTCATGTTGTCAAATATTTTTTGTTGTGAAAGTGCTCATTTTATGCCCGACAGCCATTTCAAAATATTACAACGAGGGTAGCTAATCTGTACGTAATATGCAGGCACCAATGAAACACACCGAGGGAAGTAATGTTCATACGACTAAGATGAAAATGTCGAATAGTCACATTTATTTAAGGAAAAAAAAACATATCGAAAGATAAAAAGCGGTACAGAAAGTGATTGATAGGATGGGAAGCAATAGGATGTCTGCAAGGAAGGCAGTAAAATCAAGAAGCATAAGCAATCAATTGCTGACACACCCTAACAAACGGACGGATTGCTCTGTCAACGCAACTCTAGAGTCGGAATACTGAAGGTAACGCCAATCAGCTAAGTGACAACTTGTTACTTCTATCAATTCTCTCTCTCTCTCTCCCTGTCTGTCTGTCTGTCTGTCTCTCTCTCTCTCTCTCTCTCTCTCTCTCTCTCTATATATATATATATATATATATATATATATATATTATTTTAATTCAGATACTTCAATCCAAGGGAAAAAAGCAGGAAGGTAAATTCCAAAAAACCCGATCCTAATTAATATTAAAAATTTATTTTAATATTAAAAAATGATACAGGAAGAGAGCTCCATGTAATAAAATATTACAGAGCAAATTATTTTATTATATTATTTTATTTTATTATTTATTTTTTAATTTCTTTGCAATCCATTTAAAAAGGAAAAGTAGACTAATTTTTCTCCAGTTTCTGAAAGGTTTTTTCTGTTGCTGAGGTGATGTGTCGTCCCCCGTGGGGATCTTCATATCGAAATGGCTATTCAACATCTTTGAATTAATCCTTTTTTAATATATATATATATATATATATATGTATATGTATGTACACACACACGCATATATATATATATACATTAATAATAAATATACACGTGTAGCTCACCTCAATGTGCAATATTATATATATAACCGTTACAAATATCTATTCTAATATGGACACGTGAGCGTCTATGTAAAATAAAATAAAATAAATTAAATTTTTCGTGGGGGGATATTTTGAGGACCAACTGTTGTACCATTTGGGTCTGAGGAGCTGCAATAATAATATCAGCAAGCAGTGAAACATGTATTACCCATTGTAATAATCTAAAATCTTTTATAAATTATATTACTCTGTTAAATTAAAAAAATGAATTTAACATTGAGTTCTCTTGAGTTCGTCTCTATCGGAATTTACCTGGATTGTATGCCAAGTGTGCTAAGTTATATATATATATATATATATATATATATATATGGTAAAAGCATATATTTTATGTATGTTATATTTATAGTTAAAAGTGCTCAATATCAGAGAAAGAGCATGTGTAAATATTAAAATGACCTCACTATATATATATATATATATATATGTGTGTGTGTGTGTGTGTGTGTGTGTGTGTGTGTGTGTTTAGGAATCATATCTTCATTTCAAAACCTTTGATTAAATAATTTAGACATATAGACAAGTAACTCCCTATTTTCTGTAGGATGGATTCTCCCGTTTAACTTTAATTTTTACAAGACAGGAGAGTTCATTATACATATAATAAGGAACTACTTTTCAATCACCTTATATATGGATACACATTAAATTTTATATATGTAAGTTTTTCTTCTTCTTCTTCTTCTTCTTCTTATTATTATTATTATTATTATTATTATTATTATTATTATTCACGCACTTTGTTTATATTAGTTGTTAGTTTGAAATTAACTGATACCACGTTTTCATGTTTTTATCATCATCATCATCATTACTATCATCATCTTCTTCTTCATTATCATTATTATTGTTGTTATTGCATTTCATTCATATAATTAATTAATACATTTGTCAATGCCCTTAATCTTTATGCCTTCATCATCTTCATCTTCGTTGTTCTCTTCCTCCTCCTCCTCCTCTTCTTTCTGTTATCATTGCTTCAAAGACGTGTCTTATTTATCAATGGCATTACTGCCGTTGTTATTGATAATAATACGATTACTCCGCCAACGACGACCATCACCACGACGACGACGACGACGACGACGACAATTGTTTAGCGTTAGGGAGACGTCTGTTGAGAGAGTTCTTCTGTCTACGGCTAAAAGAAGGCTTGGAAGTAACTGTAGAATCATCATCACGATCGGTGCTAGTCGATGGCAGCGGTTGAGTTTCAGGAAAAAAAAAACATCAAAGAAACAAAGTGAAAATTATAGATTCAATCAAAAAAAGGGATTCATAGAAAGAACATTCAGAGAGTTGAAGAGGAATGAACCATTCACAGTTTATAGTTCTTCATGCCTACCGCCCCGATTAAAAGAAGAGGCGGAACTGGAAAATATCCAAACAGTTTGTGTTTTTAATCTACCCTAACGGATTCCGACAGGTAAGATGTTTCCATATTAAAATAACTTAGTGTTATGTATATAACCCGAACCGTACAGATGAGCTGTGATATATATATATATGTGTGTGTGTGTGTGTGTGTGTGTGTGTGTGTGTGTGTGTGTTTGTGAATGATACATCATACGATAAAAAGTCTGCCTTCTTCTACCGAGCGCCCATAGCTCGAAGGTGGAGTGGGCAACTGACGCCAATTCGGTCGGGTTTCAATCCTGGGTAAAAAGCAATCGGATGTCTAACCGTACTGATGAGCTGTGATACAGCGAAACAGATCTGTCTGCGGATGACTATATATATATATGTGTGTGTGTGTGTGTGTGTGTGTGTGTGTGTAAGTGCACTTATTGTTAATGTTTCTTTCCATCCTCTGTGTTCCTATATTGACGTAGCATCTTGTAGAGGCCTGGGTTTCCTTGTTCTTTCGTTTTGCACGATGCCAACATCTACGTTACAACGGTGAGTGTTACAGCAGCAACATTATGGCTGTCAACACGGTTACCTCTCGCCTCTTCCTCCTCCTCCTCCTCCTCCTTCAGAACTTCCACCTACTTTTATTTACTCCCGATCTCTCTCTCGCTCTCTCGCTCTCTCTCGTCCACTTGGCCTCACACTATTTCTCTTTCATCCTTTTTACCTTCTCATTTATTTCGTCTCTTTCTCTCCCCCCAACAATCAATCTTTCAGTTTTTTTTTGCTCTCCTCTTTGTCTGCCCCAACACACCACAACAGCTTCTCCTTCTTCATTTATTTGTTTTTCTTTTTCTTATAGCCTTTTTTTAAATATCTCTCCTTCCTCCCATCATTCGAGCTCACCTTTCTCCTCCACATCCTCTTTCCCTTCATCTCCATCTTCTTATTATTTTCCGTTTTTTTTCATCATCACCATCATCATGATTATTATCATCATCCTTCTTCTTCTTCTTCTTCTTCTTCTTCATTTAAATCTTTTTCATTGTTATTTTATTGTTTTTTCTTCCATCAAGCTCACTTTTCTCTTCGACATCTTCCTTCTTTTCTTTCTCTTCTTCTTATTGTTATTACTATACTACTAAATCTACTAATTTATTAATTTACTAATTTAATCCCTTTTTTATTATCCTACCTCCTTCCCCCACTTCCGCTCTATCGAACAAAATCACTTCCTTTTTCTTCCACAGTTTCTTAGTTACTGTCATGATTTCTTTCTGTTGTGGTCTCCTCTATTTTGTCCACTGCTAACTTGATTGCAATCATATTCTGTCTCTTTCTTTTTTTCTTTCCGTTATCTTTTTATTCCTGCCCTTTCCTTTTAACTTCATTCGATTTTTCTCTTTCATTCATTCATTCATTCATTCATCTTCATCCACATTCTACACTCATTTTCTTTTTTTTTCAGGTTTTCATTCAATTTCATTGCGCCTTTAGTCTATTTCGTTCGTCGTTTCTTACGTACTTTTTCGCAATAGCGTCTTTCTGTGTTTACATTTAAGCGTCGTAGATTTTACTAGCAAGGTTCTCGGTAAGTATTTTTAGATTCAAAAAGAAGACCACAAATAAGCTTCAACCAGAACTGAATTCTTTCCGATCAAAACCTACGTCATGTTTACGAATATGTGGCATTTTTTCTGTCTTTTTAGAGAACGGTAAAGTGATTTCTGAGAGTCAAATTTTCTATCTAAGCGATTTTCAGTTTTTTCTTGGAGTGTTCGTTTGTCTGATTTTTCTTCTACTTTTCATCAGGGTTATTTATTTGCATTCTTCTTCTTCTTCTTCTTCTTCTTCTTCTTTTTCTTTTTCTTTTTCTTTTCTTCTGTGATTTTTTTTATTTTATTCTTCTTTTGATGCTTCTACTTTTTCTTTTTCTTCTTCTCCATCTATTTTCTACTTATTTTTTTATTTATTATTTTTTTAATCATATCACCCGAAGCAAGGCGATAACGCCACTGATGCGCAGGGGGCTACGTAAGAGTAAAAAGATTGGAAAAGAGAAAGCCGGAAACCACATCCTAAACAGGAAACAAGGGATGAGTCTCTTCGCCTTTTCAATAGACGTGGGTGGAGTGTGAACCGGGCGATAGTTTAGTCTATCCCTCTTATTTTTCTTCTTTTTATCTTTTTCTTCTCTTGTTTTTTCTTTTCTTCTTCCTTTTAGGCTTCTGCTTTTTTCTTTTTCTTCTTCTCTATCTATTTTCTACTTATTCCTTTTCTTTTTCTTCTTTTTCTTCTTTTAATAATTCTACTTTTTCATTTTTTCTTCTCTATCTATTTTTTACTTCTTCCTCTTCTTTTTTCTTCTTCTTTTTCTTTTCTTCTTTTTTCTTCTTTTCGTCTTTTTTTCTTTTCTTCTTCTTGAAAGGCTTCTACTTTTTCTTTTTCTTCTTTTCTATCTATTTTTTACTTCTTCCTCTTCTTTTTTCTTCTTTTTTTCTTTTTCTTTTCTTCTTTTCTTATTCTTCTTTTAATACATTTTTTTTCTTTTTCTTCTTCTCCATCTATTTTCTACTTATTTTTCTTCTTTTTTCTTTTTTTTCATTGTAATTCTCATTTTTTTTTCTTGTCTTCGTTTTGTGCATTTTTTTCATCCTTACTTTGTTTTTTCTTTAACTTTGTTTTATTTTTATTTTTTTTCTTTCACAACCCACTTATTTATTTTCCTTTTCTTCTTGGACCTCCCCACCTCTGGTTATTCCTGTTGCTTCTTTTCTCTTCTATCTTTCATCTCATTCCCGTCTTTTTATTTTTTTCGTTCGCCTTATTTTCATTCGTTCTTTTTCTCGTGCCCTTCTGTCATTTAACAACACAGCTCATCGTATTATTCATTCCGGTGATTTTCCGTGTTGACTTTCTTTTTTTCTTCGGCCTTCTCTTTCTTTCAAATTCCCTTTCTACTCCACTTCCATTTTTTCTCCTTTTTTTTTTTCATTCACCTTTTTTCTTCCTTTTCTTTATACCTCTTTGAGGTCATCTTCTTCTTCTACTTCTTTTTCTTTTCTTTCAACAGTTTTTTTTTTCTTTTACTTTCTTTTCGCTGTTCGCAATATCGTTACCATTATGTTGTGAAGTAGTTTTCGCACCGAAAATTATAATCATGCTATGTCGGTTGCTAATCGACTTAGTTAGTCAGTTAAGTGATAAACGCTTGGGCAATCATGTCTCAAAAGAGACATGACTGACTTGGCAGATTATCCCGCAATAGATTGCCATTACTTTCTGCGGTAGCCTGGTTGCCAACCAAGGCTATTGAACCCAATCTATCCAGTTATTTAACTCATAACTGGAAGGAATAGACGGATTAATACCTTTCTAACGGGTATTTGCGCGTAAGTGAATGCAATGAATTCAGATGGAATTCGAACTCGGCTCCCGATTTCTCGTTCCGAGCCGATATCCAATGTACCACAACGCACATTAGGAATTTGCAAATCTTCCACTGTAAGCTGACTCCTTAGTATTCGGCTAACTGCAGACTAATATCAACTGCCTAGAAGTTCTACTGAACTCCAATAGAAGTCTAAACAGTTCTCTAGAACTTCTAGGAATTCCTATGTGTATTTATTTTGTAAACTTACAAACTTACAAAATTATGGCACAAGGCCGAAAAATTGGGAGGGGGAACAAAACTCGGGTTGGTCTACAGATACTCTATCCTATATCTAGCTAATCAGATTCGCGACCCATACATACGTTACAATGATTCTCATTCACCATAAAAATTTGTCCATCAACACTCATACTTGTCGTGCACCAAAATACCGCAAAAACATACCGAGGACCTACAAAACGCCCCAAATGTACATAAAAATTTGTGGTTTGTACAATAAATTACAAAAATAACTTTAAAAATTTTTCATGAAATGACATGATGGGAAGGGGTTATGAAGAAACAAAAAATCCCAAAACAAAACAATTTCAAATGAATATATATACATCGTGTTAGTAAGACCCAAACACACCCTCATAATTAAAGAGGCCGCTGTATTCTGCCTTAAAAGGACAGAATCAAGAAGCTCTCTTTTTTAGGGGAATAGAGATGCCGGGTACAAAATAAATTGGACAGGAGAATATATAAGGCTGACCCAGCCGAGAATGAAAAACGGGACAAAATAACAATGGACAATGGGGATCTCGAACTGGATCATAACGAAAGCAGTGGAGCCGGGAACAGGCCGGGACAAACACATTCACTCACATTAACTAGATACACAAAAGAATTCTTACCTTAACCGCGGGAGGGGTTCCAAAGGAATCCACCCCGATGCGACTAGCAGATCTAAAAGAGAAAATCAAGGCTAGCCCCGGTCACACGAACCAGGCTCGCTGCAATTATCCACCTTTCGCTGAACTCTGTCGGGTGCAGCCGTTTCCGTTCAGTTCTAATCTTCATTTTGAGCTGATGCTCAAAATATCGGATTAGATCCTGATCCGAAAGACGGCCGCCCCGCAAGACTTCCTCCAGACGCGTCATCCAAATCACCATTCTAGCCGTGGCCAGTAGCGACAGAAACACCATCCGCTTCACTCCAGAGTACGGGGGCAACACATTGTCCACAGCGTATGCGCGATCAATGAGCAGAAGCTCCCGCGGCGCGATACGAGCAGTCAACTCGCCGTCACGCTCCCACAACGGGCGAACGCGCAAACAATGGAAGAAGGCGTGCGCAGACGTCTCCTTAATTCCAAGGTTGCAACGCTCACAATCTGGCAAATCCGCCAGGCCCATTGCGAAACGCTTGTCATTGAGAGACAAACCATTCCGAGCCAATCGCCAGGTCAGAGAAAACTCAGAGTTGCTGAGCCAATCCGCACCTGGCGCCCAAGACCAATGAGAGCGATACTCCTCTCTCGTCATGCCAAGCTTACTCCACAGTTTATCCTTCACGGCGCCCTCCACTAATCCCCGATAGAAGATTCTCCTAGGCTGTGAAAGGTCACTGGACCGTGGAATGGCCCGCAGGGCCTACAGACATTCGAGCAGGAATTTCGGCCGAACCCATGGCCTAACTGTAAGCCACAGGATCGGGGGAGTGATAGTGAGGCAAGGGAACATGTCCCTCACTACCCCCGCAAGCAACCGATCCTCCTCCAACGCGCGCCTGAGAAATGCCAACCTCGAAGCGAGCACGTGGCTCCTCAAGTGCGGCATTCCCAGGCCCCCATGACACGGACGGCGGCAACAGACTCCTTTGCTGACCATGTGTTTGCGTCCTCTCCACAGACAGGAGAATAGCAAACGCTCGAGCGCCTTCTCATGATCATCACAAAGGGGAAGTACGGACAGCCGGTAAAGGATTCTGGGAAAGAGGTATGTGTTACACACCTCCGCCAGGCCCTTCACGGAGAGACTCCGTCGACGCCAAATCTCGACCGACGCGCCGACCTTTGCCCGTACTTCTGACCAGTTCTTCTCCAACTGTAAGTCCGGACCGAACCAAACTCCGAGGAGCTTGACCGGCCCGTCCGTCCAGTCGAAGGGCCCCGGGAGGGAAACACCCTTCCAGGCACCTAACCGCAAGCCGGACGACTTGTCGCGGTTAATTCTGGCCCCTGTTACCTGCTCGTACCGTTCAAGCGCCTTCTGTACCGCCTCTATGTCCCTGCGGGAGGACACAAAGGTCGTTATGTCATCGGCGTACGCGGAAACCCTGGCTCGAGCTCCACCAGGGATAGCAATTCCACGCAGGACCGGACTGCACGCCTCGTCCCTTAGCCGGCGAAGTAGCGGCTCCAACGCCAGGACGTAAAGGAGAGGCGACAGTGGACAACCTTGTCGGACCGACCTAGACAGCACGAAAGCGCTCGACAGCTTCCCGTTCACCTGTACCACAGCCTTGGGGGAGCGATACAGAAGGCTAATCCAGCGGCTGAAGTCGGGTTCGAATCCGGCGGCCTGCAGGACAGCAGCCAGGTAGCCATGGTCAATCCTATCAAATGCCTTGGACTGATCCAAATTGATCAGCGCGGCCTCTTCGTCGTCTTCTACACCCTCTACGATCGTGCGAATCAAGTGCAGGTTGCTCTGAATTGTTCGTCCCTTCACAGAACAAGTCTGATCCGGTTCCAACAGAGACTCGGCAACTAGCTGCAAGCGATTCGTCAGGATCTTGGCCAAAATCTTTAACTCTGTGTTTAGCAGAGTTATGGGCCTGTAATCGTCTAATTCCCTCCCAACCTTCTTGCCTTTTCTCAACAGCGTGATCACGCCCCTGGTAATCCGACGGGGGATGGACCCCTGCCGAAACCAGTGGTTGAACACGACAGTCAAGATCGGGACAAAAAGCTGCGACATCCTCAAGTACAATTCATAGGGCAAACCATCCAAACCTGGCGACTTGCCACTGCCGACCTTCTTCAAAGCCGCGTAGACTTCGTCCTCTGTAATCTCCCCTTCGCAGCTAGCCGCTTCAGCCGGCAAAAGCCGGGGAAAGTCAGCCAAATAGCTGCGAAACTCCTCATCACGGAGACCAGGCTCCTTGGTAAACCGGTGTTCGAAATGCTGCCGGAACGCCTCGCATCTAGGAATTCCTATGAACTTCCCAAGAAGTTCTCGAGTTAACTTCCTGTTAACTCTTATTAATATAGGAGGGAGAGTCCATTATCTGAGGAATAGGTGTGTTTTGCCATAACATTAATATAGGAGGGAGAGTCCATTATCTGAGGAATATGTGTGTTTCTCTATAACATTAATATAGGAGGGAGAATCCATTATCTGAGGAATAGGTGTGTTTCACCATAACATTAATATAGGAGGGAGAGTCCATTATCTGAGGAATAGGTGCGTTTCACAGAAGACAAGAGAACTCGTCTGTCAGTTATGAACTCCTATGAACTTCCCAAGAACTTCTCAAGAATTTCTCCCGTTAACTTCCTGAGGGAGAGTCCATTATCTGACATATTAATAATTTTAATAACACATTAATAATTTAAAAAACTGCCTGTTATATTCCCATCAACTAGATCTAAACTTATTTATAAATGGAACTTTGTCTGTGTGTGTGTGTGTGTGTGTGTGTCTGTGTGTGTGTGTATCCGTTACCTATAGACTCCGAAACAGCGGAACCGATTTTCTTGAAAATTTACACAGTTGTACTATAAGCGTCTGCAAGTGTTCTTAGCTAGGCTTTGTGTCGAGGTACTAACGATAAATATCGAAAATCGATAATCGAAAAAATCGGGTTATAGAAGGAGTGGTCCGATTATAATCAAATTTGATACACTCATAGACAAAGACATAAGAAACGATATTCAGAAGTTTCAAGGTGCAGAAAATTTGATATCGATACCAGGAAATCAAAATTTGACTTACATCCATTCATTTTTCTTTCAGTCTACGGTTTCGCTTTCATTGGAGACAACTATTGCTTTTTAGTCTTTCGTGCCAACATCCAAAGAGTCTGAGCTCCAGAACCATGGATTAGTTTTAAATCTTTCATTACACCCGTGCAACGCCGGGCTATACTGCTAGTATCTCATAACCATCAGAAGCCTTTAAACATTTACTATTAAAAAGGTTAATTTCAAAATTCTACTATAAAATCTTAACAAGAAGTCTCCCTACTTTGCATAGCTTAGGTCTTCAACAAGTCTAAATATGACACTGAATGGATCCGTAGAATATATGAACGCTGATATCGCCCTAAAAGTTGAAGCAAAGAAAATTTGTGAGAAACTGACAGAATTGGACACTATAATTACATACACGTTTAGCAAACATCAAAGCCTTTTTCTTTGCCACCTGAATAAAAAACATTCCCCAATACACCTGTAAATACGCATATACCTCTTTTTCTCTGTTTAAAGAATATATGTGCATGTTCATTTCCCTCTACCTGCATATTGATGCTATACGATCATTCTAAAGTTCAACGCACACCCACGCACTTCAGAAATACAGGGTGTCTGTAAAATCATTAACTGCTAGTAATTCTTTAATTTCAGTTTGAAACATAAATAAAATTAACATTAAAAACAATTGATATTATTAACAGAAATTTAATGCAAACATATATTTTTTTTTTAACCAGCTCACCCCAAGCAAGGCATTCCACTGTCACTATTGCGCATGGGGCTACATAGGGGAAGGTAAAGAGAAGGAGTGGTTAGACATAGGGAATGTCAGGAGAAAGGTGATAGATGAGTAAGGATAGCGAGGATGAGTGTCGGGCAGATGGGAAGAGTGTTTGATAGAATGGGAGCAGGTTAGTGTGTTAGGAGGTGTCTATTGACCTTACATTTAAACTCCTGGAGATTGTAGCCGTCGGGGAAGCAATCGTGTGGAAGGGAATTCCACAGTCGGGAAGTGCGAGGAAAGAAACTGTTGGAGTAGAAGTTGCGGTTGCATTTTATCGGTTTCACTGTAAAAGGGTGGGATCTAGTTGCTAATCTAGTATCTCGTGCAAATTCGAACCTAGGAGGCACCAGTGATCTAAGTTCATCGGAGCAGAAGCCGTGAAAGTATTTATAGAAGAGACGCAGGGAAGCCAAGTCGCGCCGGTGGGAGAGAGACTGCAGGCGGTCTGCCAAGTAAGTATCTATCACATTACAGACCCTCCTCTGAACCTTATCGAGAAGCCCGAGGAGAATAGCAGGGGCACTCGACCAGATATGGCAGCAGTATTCAATGCACGGGCGGATGGTGTATATATATATATATATATATATATATATATATTTACATATTAATATACAACAAAAATTTATTTGTCATATCTTTTAGGTTTTTTTTAAGTGACTTTTTAGAATTGTCTAAAAACTTTGTGTTAAAAAAAAAAAAGGTTACTACTACTTCTCCCACATAATTTCTCTTCTCACCCACCCCTAATCTAAATGGGTCTGTTTGATTGGCTAAGACGATTTTCCTTGACCAATCAGTGGACACCTAATTTGGCGGGCTCAATGCAAAAAATCCTTCTATCTTCCTCTTTTTTCAATGTTCTAGCAAGGAACAACAGGTATGAAATTTCCTCTCCTTATTTGAGGCTACGTTTGAACCTTCTAAGAGCCGTCTAATTTATTTGGACGTTAAAGAACATTTCATAGTTGGACTTCTAAAGCCGCAAACACAACTAGTTTGGCAAGGTCTTTTCTTCTCTGTTATTGCCATAAAAATTGTTTCTTTATCTCTGTCTTGTGTCTTTTGTATTACTTTTTTTTCAGCAATTCCAACTAAATTCACCTTAGTGTGATTGATTTTCGGCCGCTCACTTGCTCCATTTTTCTGTGTCCAACTTCATCCAAAACTATCTTATACAAGTGGGCCCGTGCCGTCAAAAATAACATGAAAATATTTATATCGATATACCATCTAAAATGAGGACAACATATATATTTATATACTTAGTATTTAGTACCGTACACTAAGAGACAAGAAAAAAACTATCCAAATCTCAGAGTGTGTTTTTATTTTTTTATTTTTTTAATCATATCACCCCAAGCAAGGCGATAACGCCACTGATGCGCAGGGGGCTACGTAAGAGTAAAAAGATTGGAAAAGAGAAAGCCGGAAACCGCATCCTAAACAGGAAACAAAGGATGAGCTTCTTAACCTGTTCAATAGACGTGGGTGGAGTGTGAACCGGGCGATAGTTTAGTCTATCTACTCCAATTGAAAAAAAATAAAAAAGAAAAGAGTGAAAAGATTGGAAAAGAGAAAACCGGAAACCACATCCTAAACAGGGAACAAGGGATGAGCCTCTTCACCTGTTCAATAGATGTGGGTGGAGTGTGAAGTTATATAAACACTTATAATAAAAATATTACTATATATTATAATAAATAAATAACTACAGTGAACCGATAACCTATTTGTTTGTACTACATCTTGCATATATATTTATATATGCATTACTCTTCAGAAATGAATTGAGTTATTTCGGTGACTGGCGTTTGTATACCCTGCTTATATACAACACGTTAAAATCTCCATTCACTGATCCCATGCACCTGGTTTAAGGGGTAGCGACTCCGACTGACATTAATCAGTTGCGTTTCGATCCCGGCCAGAAGCAAGTGGGTGCGTCTAGCCACACTGATCAGCTGTGATACAGCAAAACAGGCTTGTATGTAGATGACTAATATATTATTCTCTCATTACGATTGAGCTCTCTTGAGAAGAAAATTTCAAAAAGCTTCCACTTCTGTGAATATGCATGACTCTTCAGAAATGAATTGAGTTCTTTCGGTGACTGCCATGTGTATACACTGCTTATATACAACTCGTAAAAATTTCCCATCTCTGATTGCATGCTGAAGATTTTTTTTATTGAATACTGCCTCGAGAATCTGTAGTATGTTTTTGTTGTTTTTATCAGAACTCACATCCTTGAAGATGATCTCGGAAGGAAATTGAAAGTACTTTGGAACATTGAGAAATGAATGATAATAACATGCATAAAAGTTACAGCTCATTTCTGATATCTTTCAATTATAATACGCGATAGATTATCCGTGTGTATGAATAGCTGTTATTTAAAAAAAAAAAAAGCAGACACAATGTTTACAATTTATTTAATCTGACATGTATAAAAGAAGATTTACTGCCTAAATACACAAATTTAGGATGTGCGTTGTGGTGCAGTGGATATCGGCTCGGAACGACAAATCGGGGTGCCGAGTTCAAATTCCAGTTGAATTCCTTACATTCACTTACTCGCAAATACCCTTGGGAAAGGTATTAATACGTCTCTTCCCTCCAGTTATGGGTTAAATAACAGGACAGATTGGCTTCTATAGCCTTGACTGGCAACGAGTCTACCGCATAAAGTAATGGCAACCTACTGCGGGATAATCTTCTGCCCAGTCAGTCATGTCTCTTTCGAGACATGATCGCCCAAGCGTGTATCATATATGACACTTAACTGACTGAAATACACAAATATATATATATATTGTTCATTAATCGACGACAAAATTATGCAAAAAAATTAAATGACGAGCAAACTAGCAGCAAGAGATTTTATAACTTGTAATAAATTTTAATAACTGGACCTAAAGAGAATGAACTGAGTCGACGCAGTCTCACTATTTTCTCTTTAATGAAAAGAGTCCACGCTATTATCTATTTCTCCGTGATTATAAGAGGAAGAATATATATATATATATATATATATATATATATGAAGAAACATTGCTTAGTAATTAGATAGCATAGTTTTATGATATATATATATATATATATATATATATATATATATATATATATATATACCGCCCGTCGATTGAGCACGCTGTGGAAATGATAAACTTGACAAACAGTAGCTGCTCACCGCTTTTTACGCATCTCCAGTAATGAACTGAACACTCTTGGCTAATGGCGTTTGTATATATAGTGTATATTCTTCTTCTATGTGCCCTGTACTTTCAGGTCGTAGGAGATCATGGATTTCCACGTCTCCCTATCCCTGGTGGCTCTTAGCAAGCTTTCTCCTGTTGCACCATGCAACCCTCGTTCTATCATCCACCTGATTAGGTCCTTCAAATATGTTATCCGCTGATTTCCCTAGTCTCTTTTCCCTTCTAACTGGCCTGTTAGTATCAGGTTCTCCAAGCCATCTTTCCTCACTGAATGTTCCAGGAACTTTAGCTGTCTCTTCTTGATGCTCAGTATTAATTTCTTTTTTGTTTCCATTCTTTTCAAAACTTAATCATTGCTCGATCCATGATATTCGCAGAACCACATTTCAGTTGCTTCAAGATTTTCTTTCATCTTTGATGATATTGTCCAAGATTCACTGCCATCTTGAAGAACTGACCTCACATAGCTATTCAGTACTCTCTTCTTTGTTTCTAGTGAAATTGTCTTGTTTCTTAATACTTTACTCAACTTATGGAATGCTTCATTCGCCATGCCAATTTACCTTCGGATATAACCCGCTAAAACCTATTTACCTTCACCGTGCACCGAGAGCTTAGAGGTATCGGTTTTTATTATAATAAAGATGATAAGATTCTCTTTGTAAATAATATCATGCCGTTTTTTTAAACGTGTCACGCCAAGCAATGTCGAAATGTCATCAGCATGCATGGAATTACACAGAGTGTAAGTGAAAGAGAAGACTAAATTATAGAGAAGATTGAGAAAAGGAGACAAGATGAACGGGTTTCAAGAAGATAGCGACGATTGATGTTGCACTTAAATTTTTAAAATTGTAGTTATCAGGGAGGGTGGAAATACAATTTTTATTTTTTTTTTTTTAATCATTTCACCCCGAGCAAGGCGGAAACGCCACTGATGTGCAGGGGGTTACATAAATGTAAAAAGATTAATTAGAAAAGAGTGAGGAGTACAAACTGGTTAGAAAGGAACAATAGAAAGCAGGTGCGATGACAGATACATAGGTGGAGAGAAAGGGAAGGTTATACAGGGGTGAGGAGAGAGCTAGAGTCCAGTGGTTAGTAGATGAGTATTGACTTTGCATTTAAATTTCTGGAGGTTGTAGCTGTCACTCAAAAAAAAGAGCACAAAATGTTAATTAAAATTTTGGAAGACAGTTTGGGATCAAGCACGTACAAACATTTAAGTACTTGGGCAGTGTTCTAACGGAAGACGTAAAGTGGGAAACTGAGATCTGAAAACGAATAGGAATGGCCAAGGACGCATTTCAGAAGCTGAGCAGAGTATTAAGAGACAGGAAATTTTCGCTAGGAACAAAGAAGAGAGTACTGGATTGCTATTTGATGTCTGTTCTTCAATATAACAGTGAATGCTGGACAATATCATCAAAGATGAAGAAAAACCTTGAAGCAACTGAAATGTGGTTCTACAGAAGGATACTGAGAATATCATGGATCGAGCATGGGAGCAATGATGAGGTTTTAGAAGAATAGAAACGAACAGGAAATTAATACTGAGCACCAAGAAGACACAGCTGAAGTTCTTGGGACATGTGATGAGAAAGAAAGGATAGGAGAATCTGATACTCACAGGTCGGATAGATAGAAGAGAGACAGGTAAAAGCAGCGGATAACATATTTGAAGGGCCTGAGCTGGTGGATGGCAGAGCGGGGTTTGGGTGGGGTAACAGGAGAAAGCGTGCTAAGAGCTACCCGAAATAGGAAGATGTGGAAAGCCATGATCGCCTACGTTCTGAAGGGATATGGCACTTAGAAGAAGAAGTTATCAGGGAAACAAGTAAACGAAAAGGGTGTTGACCATGTCCAACATTGTTTATGAATATAGAATACAGCGCAGTACGTAATCTGTTCAATGAAACAACGTCAAAGATTAACACTCACGAGTCAGACACTCTACTGAGTCGGACTATATCGCCAACACTCGGGAAAAGATGGTCAACTTTATACGCGTCACATTGAATATTTTGAGCCTTCTGATTGGTTAACCCTTGTATAGGTGAACTATAAAATGGGTCAGCTCATGGTTGGCTCATCATTATAGAAAGGTACCCAAAAACTCCAACAAAGTGAGTTTGACTTGTGGAAATAGAGAGAAAAGAAACTGTTACAGTAGAAAAGGCGGTAGAATTTCGACGGTAATATGGTGGTACCTTAATACCAGTCTAGTAGCACCATTAAATTTATGAGCTAGGGATCCAGGGCAGTTGCTATGAAAACACCAGGGAGAAGTCATGTCACAAAGTGATTGAAATCCATCTGGCTGGTTAGGATCGATCTCATTACAGCTCCTTCTTTTGATTTTGTCAAAAACCTCGTGATGAGAAACCTGGTCATATATGGCAGCAGTATTGATTGCACTGACGAATGGTAGATTTGTAAATAAGCAGGAAAGATTCCGACGAGAAATACTTTCTGGCGCAACATAGTGACGCAACTTACCTTCCATTAGATACAGATGTTGATTCAATATAATCACTGCGCTTCCAGTCAGTTGAAAATAAAAGGCCAGTTTGTTACTCTCCGGGAGTTTAACACCAGCCAAGTAGATTTTTTAAATCGTATCACCCCGAGCAAGGCGGTAACGCCACTGATGTGCAGGGGCTACATAAGAGTAAATAGATTAGGAGGCTACATAAGAGTAAAAGGATTAGGGTCTACATAAGGGTAAAAAGATTAGAGGCTACATAAGAGTAAAAGAATTAGGGGTCTACGTAAGAGTAAAAGAATTAGGGGCTACAAAAGAGCAAAAGGATTAGGTGGGTGCATAGGAGTAAAAGGATTAGGGGTCTACATAAGAGTAAAAGGATTAGGTGGGTGCATAACAGTAAAAAGATTAGGGGCTACATAAGAGTAAAAGGATTAGGGGTCTACATAAGAGTAAAAGAATTAGGGGTCTACCTAAGAGTAAAAGGATTAGAGGCTACATAAGAGTAAAAGGATTAGGGGGCTACGTAAGAGTAAAAGAATTAGGGGGCTACCTAAGAGTAAAAGGATTAGGGGCTACATAAGAGTAAAAGGATTAGGGGTCTACATAAGAGTAAAAGAATTAGGGGTCTACCTAAGAGTAAAAGGATTAGAGGCTACATAAGAGTAAAAGGATTAGGGGTCTACATAAGAGTAAAAGAATTAGGGGTCTACCTAAGAGTAAAAGGATTAGAGGCTACATAAGAGTAAAAGGATTAGGGGGCTACGTAAGAGTAAAAGGATTAGGGGGCTACATTAGAGTAAAAGGATTAGGGGTCTACATTAGAGTAAAAGAATTATTTGTCTACGTAAGTGTAAAAGGATTAGAGGCTACATAAGAGTAAAAGGATTAGGGGGCTACGTAAGAGTAAAAGAATTTGGGGGCTACATAAGAGTAAAATGATTAGATAGGAGGAGAATAATGAGAAAGACGAACCAGTTAGAAAGGAGCAAGAGAAGGATGGGCATACAGGTTTGATGACAGTTGCAGAGGTGGGGAGAAAGGAAAGGATATACAGGGTGGTGAAGAAAGAACTAGAGTCAAGTAGTTAAGAGATGAGTATTGACATTGCATTTAAATTCCTTGAGGTTGAAAGGAAAAGCAAGAATATGAAAGCAGGTTCCACGGTCGGGAAGTGCGAGAAAATAAGCTGCAGGATTAGAATTGTCGTCTGCATTTGGTTGATCTAAATGTGAATGGGCAAAACCCAGTTGCCAGTCTAGTTACACTTGTAAACACCTGTTGCAGAGGCACCAGTGACTTAAGTTAATTAGAGCAGAAGCCATGAAAGTGTTTATAGAACAGACAGAGTGAAGCCACTTCCCGTCGGTGGGGAAGTGGCTGGAGTCGAGCCGCCAAGTCGGTACTTATCACATTACTTATTCTCCTTTGGAGCCTGTCAAGAACACTGAGATGAACAGTGGGGGCGCTTGACCATATATGACAGCAGTACTCCATGCACGAACGAAGGGTTGATTTGTATATATGCAGGATGGATTCAGGCGAAAAAAACATCCTGGCCCGACACAGTGACCCAACCTTCCTAGCAGTGGATTTAGCTATTGACTCAATGTAATGGTTCCACTTGAGATCGGAAGAGAGGGTAATGTCTAGGAGGCGCAGTGTATTGCTCTCAAGGAGACTAGTTTGGTCTATGTTTATGGGAAGCAATAGAGGTTGCCTGTAATGATTGACAGACAGCAGCTTCTTCTTAGACGCTTTGATGACAGGCAGAAAAGGTTTCCGATGTTGATTAAGTGAAAGCAGTTTTATTGAAAGTTGGAGAACATGTTGACAGGAAAGAAGTAATTGAAACTTTAAAGATGAAAATACCAAGTGAATTGGTCAATAAAATATTAACCCTGGAACACTAAGCGTCAATTAAAGTTACACCACTACTAACCATGGGTATATCATGCCCGATTTTGAAAATATAAAAAAATATTAAATATAAATCTTTATTTGAAATGATTTACATGCAGGAACCTAAAACTTTGTACTTTGATTTAACATTAATAGGAACTGAAAAGCATATTATTTCGGTAAGAAAATCAGGTACTGAAAATTTAATTAAATTGTAATTAAAATAGCGTCATTTGCGCTGGGCACTATAGACCCATGGTTAGTGTTCTCGGGTTAAAAGCATATCGGTAATTCAAATAATAATAGCGTGATTTTCAACAAATTAAAATAGTACAATAATTACCCTCAGAAATTCAGACGAAGGTATTATAAATCATAATATTAAGAAGAGGATAATTCAGATGATGGATAAAATGAAAACAAGTTCCGCTTGGAAGGTTGGTGTTTAAGCAGGATGTATTATCGATGGGCACACGCAAAAGATACACAGATGGTACTGTGTTGATGACAGACAATGATATTTTTCAGATATTCATTTCATCCCAAGCAAGGCAGAAATGCAACTGGTGCTCAGGGAATTATAATGAGAGAATAAAAAAGGTTCAGGGGATGTCGAAGAAAGGATAAGATTAATGGGAATCAAGTAGATAAAAGATGGCAGTTGACGTTGCATTTGATTGTAGCTATCAAGGAAATAAGCAAAATGAAATGTGTTCTTCAAATGCCAAAAATCCTAGAAATTGTAGTGAAGGAAAGCAGGAAAAAAGGACTAGCTATCAGTTGTAAGATCTAATGTAAAATCATTAGCAAGAAGGATTGTTGAATGTGTGAGATACGACTTCTATATATAAAAATCAAGCTAGTGCCGAAATATTGTCACAGATGACAAAAAAATGTGACACAGAAATCCGAAGCCCCATCTGAATAATAGACGATTTCTCCAAAAAAAAAAAAAGAAAGAGGCTAAAGAATATTAAGAAACAAGAAACTGTAACACTATTTTTGGAATGACAACGGAAAGAAAGAAATTATATTAGTTGTGTTATTAATCATAGCAGGTCAAACGATTGGCGATTGTTTTTATTCTTTTTTTTTTTTATATATAAAAATTTTTCCGCAACTTATTCGGGCGTCATTCAAACTATCGTTATATAACAAAGAAATGAGTACTGAAGTACTATGTAATATCAATTTTCCTATAAATAGTCAATGCTCCACAGAAGGATGTTGAGAATGTCATGGACTGAATATGTGCGTAACGATGAAGTTTTGGAGACAATAAAAACAAAAAAAAACATACTGAAAATCGGAAAGAAACAGTTGAAAATTTTAAGACATATGATGAGCAACGAGGGCTTGGAGAATTTGACACTTACAAGGTATAATCAAGGCAAGAGTGACAGAAGAAAATGCCGCTTAACCTTCCTAACAAGCTATATGTTATAGTACCCTCCTACGAGAAATAGACTCTTCCTCTTGTTACCTGAGTGACTTCCGGAGAGCAGTTAAAGAGTAGTTAAGAAAGGCAGTTAAGAGCAGTTGACGACAGCTACTAATCAGGCAATAAGCAGCGTAATAACACCTTCGGACTTACTTATTTCTATATTACTTAATATTAACACTTCCTTTGAATATTTTGTTTCTTGTTATACTAATATACTGTTTTGAACCTACTTCCTGTGTTCCGTGTCTTACTTCCGGCACAAACCGTTCATTACAATTTTGCGGTGAAGTTTCGCCACAACTCCAATATAAATTTTCTAAACCTCTACTGTTAAATATAAGAGACAATGAATGTCTATTATGTTTAATCATCAGCCTTTCTAAACGTCGTATTTGGGCTTTAATTTCAGTTGAAAATAAAGACAAAAATTCTCCAACATTCGGATAATCTTTTATTAAGTTGGTTCTAAGCTTTCGGCTCACATGAGCCATCTTCAGAGAGGTTATTAAAACGGTAACACAATAACATCCACCATCAGCGACGATTTAACATAAAACTCCGCTAAGCAAAGGCAATAGTTACCAAAAATAACAAACGCAGTTCGCAAATTTGCAATGCTGTTCTATGACGTCACACCGCGTGATAGCGCGAAATGACAACAGAACCATAAATTCAAATGCAATGTAATGTGTTATGACCAGATTTAAACGTGATTTTATTAAGTGTGGGTTGTTTGGATTTAATGTAGATGGCCTCCAATATCTGAAGGTTCTTTTTACTGTGTGTATTAGTAAGGATTATTGTATTGTTGACTAAAATCTGTCTGATATTACCTACATATTTGTGGAGAGCCATGATCGTCTACTATGGAACATGGAACATAACAGTATAAAAATGAGGATTATTGTTCCACTGATAACTTAATCTTAGAAATTCAGACAACAATGAGATGATACGAGAGCTGACCGGATAAAATTGTTTCCTCGAATTTTTTAAAGCTCCGCTTAGATGTGGCACAAGGCCGAAAGTAGGGGGCACCCACTGATGATCAAACTCATTACTCAGCTGTAACAGAGACAAGCTTCCTAACCATTTCACCAAATCGGGTTGCCCCCTCTAAATAGTTAACATGACAGAGCTTCAACCGACAGAAGACGCAGTCATTTCTGAAATCGCACAAGAATAATAATAGAAAAAATAAGACGAGTGAATTTACCGATAGAAAAAATGTATTTTAGCCATCCTTCTCTATCGTCCAATGTGTCATAGGGTCATCTGTTAGCTTTTACGTTTTCTAGAGTAAATTGCGATTTCAGTCAATTAATAGTCAATAAGTTATGACCTCATCTTTTAAAAATCTTAAGATTTTTACAGCTGCATGGACCTTAAGCAACGAATTCATTAAATCTTCCTGGACCGACCTCTGCAAAAATCAAAGTGAAGATGTCTATGATACCAAAAAACTGTCATTAAGATAATCAATATATATTATTGATCACTCGATCGATCAGTCTTTCTAGATTTGCTCGGTGATCGAACTGTTTCAAGGAGGCTTACTATGTAAGTGATAATTGACAGTAAATTGCACTGAGAATTTCAAAAAAACTTCTAAGCACTTAAATACAGTTTAGACAAATTAGAACACGGTTAAAAAAATTCGTTGTATATTTCTAAGTTCGCTTTCGTTTCTTCATTTTAGCTTTTTTCATTTGTTGTCTTTCTTGCGATTCTAACTTATTCGCTTTTTACTACCGCTTTTTTTCTCTCTTATCAACTTTGCTTTTTTCATCACTGTCCTATTTTTTTTATTCACGTTTAATTCTTTATTTTCTACATATTTTGTTTATTTCCTTTCTTCTTCTTTGTTATAATGTTTTTCTCGTTCCATTCTTCTTTTTCGATATACTTTTCTTCGTTCATGTCTTTTTCTTTCTTATAATTCTGTCATTTTTCGTTTCATTCTTCCTTTGTATATCCTTCATTTCGTTCCTGTCTTCGTTGTTAAAATTCTTTCTTTTTTGTCTCATTTTTTCTTTTTTATATTCTCCATTTTGTTTATTTCTTCTTTGTCAAGAAAATACTTACTTATTTTCGTTTAATTCATTCTTTTCTAAAGGCTTTATTTTTTTAACTTTTTTGTTAAAATTCTTTTTTTTTTCTTCGTTTCATTCTTCGTTTTCTACATACTTTATTTCGTTCCTTTCTATTGATATAATTCCTTTTTTTAACGTTTCACTTTTCCTTTCTTTATTTCGTTCATTTGTTTTTCTTCGATATATTTTACTTTTTACGTTTTATTCTTCTTTTTCTAAATATTATTTCCGTTCCTTTCTTCTTAATTGTTATAATTCTTTTTCTGTTTCGTTTCAATTTCCTTTCTATATACTTAATTTTGTTTAGTTCTTCTTCGTTATAATTCGTTCATTTTTCCTTTCATTCTTCTATTTCTTATTTCGTTTTATTCTTCTTCTTTGTTATAATTATTCTTTTTGTTTCTTTCTTCCTGTTTTATATATTTTCCTTCGTTCCTTTATTCTTGTTTTTTGACAATTCTGTCTTTTTTTCCTTTTATTTTTACCTTCTCTACATACTTTATTTCATTCCTTTTTTCTTCTTTGTTATAATTCTTTTTTTTTTGCTTCATTCTCCTTTAGTGATTTCTTCATTTAATTACTCGTTTTTAAAAGTGCCACTTCTATTTTATTTTAATGTTTTCATTCTTGCCTCTTTTTTAAGTTTTACATTGAATTTTGTTTGCCTTTGTCTATTTCTTCCTTACTGTTTGGTCTTTTTTACATTTTTCATTCTCTTCCTTGTTAGTCTTTGTCTCTTTCCCTGTTTCTCTCTCTCTCTCTCGCTCTCTCTCTGTCTCTCTGTCTCTCTCTCTCTCTCTCTATATATATATATATATATAGTCATCCGCAGACAGATTTGTTTCGCTGTATCACAGCTCATCGGTACGGTTAAACTCCTATTGCTTTTAACCCAGGATTGAAATCCGACCGAATCGGCGTCATTCGGCCATTCTAGCTATGGGCGCTCGGTAGAAGAAGACTTTTTAGCGTGTATATTATCATTATACACGCTCAATAGCCAGAGTGCTCTAATTCATTACTGAATGAGCGATGCGTACATGCCAGAGTAGCTACTGTTTTTCAAAGTCTACCATTCTTCCAGAGTGCTCACTCAGGGTGTGAGAGCGTATATATATATATATATATATATATATATATATATATATATATATATATCCTTTTAATCTGTAACATATGTTTATACTACAAATTAATCATGCGTCCTATTCGTTCTTTGTCTTCACAATATATTTTTAAAAAACCCCTGTCGGAGATGCAGAATCTTTTTAGGACGCTAGAACTAACATTTTAAAAGTGTATACAACAAATGTATAAAAAATTAAGTGAGAAGAACAAAGATTTGAAAAAAAAATCCTATTAATTTTTAAGTGGTCGATCAAAAGATATTACAACAAAAGAGAAGCAACACGAACGGGATAACCGGTTAGCGCCTCTCGCGCTACGTAATTAAACATATCTATACAGCGCGAGAAAAGATTTACTACACCAGACTCAAGAATAAACATCACGAACCGATTATTTTTAAAACCTAGCATTCATTCTTTCGGCCGTTTTTATTCGTTGTCCACATACTTATGATTTTTCCTCGATTGCACTCTCAAGAGAGTGAGACGATAAGCGGCCATATCATACCTTGTTTATTATTATACTAGCAGTATAGCCAGGCGTTGCTAGGGTGTAATGAAAGATTTAAAACTAATCCATGGTCCTGGGGCTCAGACTCAGCCTAAAGAATATTTGAATAAAATAAAATGATTGCGATAATTTACCAATCGCACCTAGTATATATATATATATATGTGTGTGTGTGTGTGTGTGTGTGTGTGTGTGTGTGTGTGTGTGTGTATATATATATATACTAGCAGTATAGCCCGGCGGTGCTCGGGTGTAATGAAAGATTTAAAACTAATCCATGGTCCTGGAGCTCAGACTCTTTGGACGTTGGCACGAAAAACTAAAAAGCAATAGTTGTTTCCAGTTAAAGCGAAACCGTAGACAGAAAGAAAAATGAATGGATTTAAGTCAAATTTTGATTTCCTGGTATCGATATCAAATAAGTTTTTTTCGTCGTAAACTGAATTTTGAAGGCTAAATAAGTCCTCTGAGTACATGGTATCATGGCTGAGACTAAGAACTATAATTATACCTAATTAGAGCCAAACCCGAAACAAAAACTAAAATAAAAGGGCTGAAAAAAATACAGACATACAGGCACATAAACAGACACACACAAACATCTTGCCTTTTATATATATATATATATTATCGATTTTCTGCATTATTGTAAAAACTGCAACCTTGAAACTTCTGAATTTCGTTTCTTATGTCTTTGTCTATGAGTGTATCAAATTTGATTAAAATCGGACCACTCCTTCTATAACCCGATTTTTTCGATTATCGATTTTCAATATTTATCGGGGATACCACGACACAAAACCTAGCTAAGAACACTTGCAGACGCTTATAGTACAACTGTGTAAATTTTCAAGAAAATCGGTTCAGCAGTTTCAGGGTCTATAGATAACGGACACACACACACACACAGACACACATACACACACACGGACAAAGTTCCGTTTATAAATAAGTTTTGATATGTCGACAGATCATCATTTTGCGTTTCTTTCCTTTGCCGTGTCATTTTCATTCTCTCCTTTTTTCTGCATTTCTCTATCTTTTTCTTTTCTTGAGGTTGTATTTTTCTTTTTTACATTTGTCTTTTATTTTTTTTCACGTTCCATTTTCGGCATCTTTTTTCATTATTTTTCGCCATTTTTCACTTTTCCTACTCTCGCCATCTTTTTTCACTTTTCTTTTTTCGCCATATTTTTTCACGTTTCTTTTTCGCCCTATTTTTTCACGTTTCTTTTTCTCCATATTTTTTCACCTTTTTTTTCTCCATATTTTTTCACATTTCTTTTTCTCCATATTTTTTCACGTTTTTTTTCTCCATATTTTTTCACGTATCTTTTTCTCCATATTTTTTCACGTTTCTTTTTCGCCATATTTTCTCACGTTTCTTTTTCGACATATTTTCTCACGTTTCTTTTCGCCATATTTTCTCACGTTTCTTTTTCGCCATATTTTTTCATGTTTCTTTTTCGCCATATTTTTTCACGTTTCTTTTTCGCCATATTTTTTCACCTTTATTTTTCGCCATATTTTTTCACCTTTCTTTTTCGCCATATTTTTTCAAGTTTCTTTTTCTACATATTTTTTCATGTTTCTTTTTCGCCATATTTTTTCACGTTTTTTTTTCTCCATATTTTTTCACGTTTCTTTTTCTCCATATTTTTTCACGTTTCTTTTTCTCCACATTTTTTCACGTTTCTTTTTCGCCATATTTTTTCACGTTTTTTTTCTCCATATTTTTTCACGCTTCTTTTTCTCCACATTTTTTTTTCACGTTTCTTTTTCGCCATATTTTTTCACGAATATTTTAGGCCATATTTGTTCACGTATATTTTTCGTCATATTTTTTCACGTTTCTTTTTCGCCATATTTTTACACGTCTCCTTTACGCCATTTATTATTCACGTTTGTTTTTCGCCATATTTTTTCACGCTTCTTTTTCTACATACTTTTTACGTTTCTTTTTCACCATAATTTTTCACGTTTCTTTTTCGCCATATTTTTTCACGTTTCTTTTCTCCATATTTTTTCACCTTTCTTTTTCGCCATATTTTTTCACGTTTCTTTTTCTCCATATTTTTTCACGTTTCTTTTTCGCCATATTTTTTCACGTCTCCTTTACGCCATTTTTTATTCACGTTTCTTTTTCACCATATTTTTTCACGTTTCTTTTTCGTCATTTTTTTTATTCACTTTTTCTTTTCTCCATGTTAATAGTTGTCCAGACTGAATGGGCATGGGAGAGGAATTGATTCCAATGCATTATTTCAATCTCAGTTAAGGTATGGATATATGTGTATGTACTTGTGCATGTCTTAAATGGCGCAAATCCATGTCATTCCCCCAGACACAATAGATTGGAATAAACGCATATCTGATGCGTCAGGTGGGGATCATCATCTCTCATTCGCGTCTCTTTTCTCGGCTGGATTGCGACTCCTTTATGTCTCTGCCCGAAGACAGACATGCAACTGGGAAAAATTACACCGGAAGATACTTGGCCCCGGCGAGCAGTGTCCCTAGTTGGCGCCACCTCATTTCACCAAAGAGATGAATCGGTGAACGCCACCGGGGCCAGCGCGACAGACGCTTCCTAATTTTTGGCCCTTGCTCGTGCGCCCGCATTCGGGTTCCCCACTCAAAACTTCCACCTTGTGTCGCGTCTAGTTGTAGTGGCGGAGGTGGTAAATATCCAGACATAATAGACCGATATCAGTAAACATGAATAGATTTAAAATTATCGATAAGTTATTGACGTTCCAACTTCGGGTAAGAGAAAGAAAAAAATATTTTTGCTATAATCATTTTAGTTCGCCGCCATCTTCTTTTTCTTCTGTGTGCAGTGATCCTTCAGAACGTAGACGATCATGGTCTTCCACATCTTCCAATACCTTGTAGCTTTTAACATCCTTTATCTTGTTACCACTCCCAAACCCTGCTCTCTCATCCAATTCATCAATTATGTCACGTGTTGCTTTCCCTGTCTCTCTCCTTCCTTCAATCCGTCCCGCGAGTATCAAATTCTTCAAACCCTCCTTCCTTATGTCCCAGAAACTTCAATTGTCTCTTCCTGATGTTAAATATCAGTTTCTTTTTCTTTTCCATTCTCTTTAAAACCTCGTCGTTGCTCGCATGTTCGGTCTATGATATCCTCAGCATCCTTCTGTAGAACCCCTTTTTGGTTACTTTTAGTCTTTCCCTCATCTTTGACGGAATTGTCCAGCATTCACTGCCATATTGAAGGACAGAGATCACATAACAATCTAGTACTCTCTTCTTTGTTTCGAGCGAAATTTTCCTGTCGCTTAATACTTTGCTCAGCTTCTGGAATGTATCCTTTGTCATACCGATTCTTCTTCGGATCTCAGTGTCGCACTAATTGTCCTCTGTTTGAACACTTCCCAAGTATTTAACATTCTGTACCTGCTTGATTTTAGTATCCCCGGCTTGTATCTGGCATTTTAGGCTCTTCTTTTTAACTGATGGTCATACATTCAGTTTTCTTGTAGTTTATTGGCCGACATTTTTTTCTGTTTTCTTTAACTGTTCCCTGTAAGCGGTCTTGTAATTTCCTTTTCGTGTCGGCTACCAGCATTGTAAAAACCAGTTATAAATTGATGAATGTTGATACAAAATAAGGAGAAAAATGAAATTAATTGAGAGTTTCTGAAGTCATTTGAAAGGTTTCGGTTCGATTCCTTGCGACCAGCATTTAAGTACTCTCCAAGGTAAAATCGGCCGCCAATTATATCATCGGCCTCGAACCAACATTCCGCACTTCCAAGAGTTTTCTATCAACATTCTAAGAAAGCCATGTATTTTAAACTATCTCTCTTCGTTTTCATCGTATATCCTTTCGGTGAGAAATAAAATCTATTACATTTGTCTCTAAATTTTTTTGAAACATTATTTTGTTTCTGATCATTTAATCTGTTGTATAAACATTTCTTCTTCACACTAAAAGTACGGAGCTTAAGAATTGTGATTTATTTTCTCAAAACGAGCTACGGACACAACTTCAGACATGTAAATTCGTGAATAAATTCCTTATCTGTCTTTGTTAAAATTACTCGTGTCTTTTTATCGTTATTAGCATCCTCTATTAATCTTTTTGATGTGAGTAAATCCTCTGTTCATTTTAACCTCGAAGCCCCCGTAACTATAGACTCATAGGGATATATGATAGATATCAATGGGCTGATAACGCTATATGATAGATATAAATAAACTGAAAAATGGTCGATAAGATATTAATGTTTTCACTGTGGAGAAGAGAAAGAAAAGCAGTATATTGCTATTATAAAATAAAAGAAGAATTTTATTTACAAAATATTTAGAAACTTTGGAATGTTTATTTTCTCTTGGTACAAATATTCAACTCGAATTTGAAATAAAATACAAGGTGATTGTTTTTCGAAGGAAGCAGATTTCACAAAGTCTCGCTCAGTCTAACTTAAGTATCACGTGATTAAATTGGTTGCTATTACGAACCTCTATACGTGAGCAACGACAAAGTTTTAGAGAAACTGGAAGCAAAAAAAAGAATTTTGAATCAGAAAGAAACTGCTGAAATATT
Organism: Ascarosepion bandense; assembly: GCA_037127315.1. Lineage (NCBI taxonomy): Eukaryota > Metazoa > Mollusca > Cephalopoda > Sepiida > Sepiidae > Ascarosepion > Ascarosepion bandense. Next base: position 1,264,243 of record JBBBDQ010001431.1, read on the forward strand.
AGAGCACATAGTGAGGAAAAAGGGCTTAGAAAATTTGACACTGACAAGATATATTGAAGGCGAGAAAAACAGAGGCATGAAACATATAACCGACCTAAAATGCTTGTGTTAATTTATGGCAAAACATGGATAAAAAACGATAGTAAAAAGATAAATTTTACTAAATGCTATAAAAGACGAGTAATTGGGAAAAACTACAATTGGCACCATCCGGCCGTGTATTGAATACTTTTGGCACATCTACTCGGGTGCCCTTGCTATTCCCTTCGGGGTTCTTGACAAAATCCAACGAAGAATCTCTAATGTGATCGATCCCAACTTGGCAACTTAGATGCAGTCACTTTCTCACTGGCGTAATGTGGCTTCCCTGTGTCTCTTCTACAAATACTTTCATAGCTTCAGCTCCGATAAACTTAGCTCACTGATACCTCCTATGTATAAATATACTCGAGCTACTAGACTAGCAACTAGGTTCCACCCTTTTACTGTGAAACCAATCAAATTTAACCGCAACTTCTATTCTCACAGTTTCTTTTCTCGCACTTCCCGCCTGTGGAATTCCCTTCCATATACTTGCTTTCTCAACAGCTACAATCTCCAAGAATTTAAATGTAAGGTCAATCGTCATCTCCTTTCTCACTGACTCGCATCCTTTCTCTCATGCTCTTTTCGCAGTCCACATCACTCATCTCATCTGTATTTCCATCCTTCTATTACCCACTTCCTCACACCCCCTATAGGTTGCATCCCTCTTTCTCATCACTTTCCTCCTATGTAACCCCCTGCATACCAGAACAGAGAAAAATTTGGGAGAATAATGCGTTCTGCGTTGTACAGAATTTAATAGGTGTTCATCGATCGTTGACTCATGATACATAGGTAATATGAATATTTTTTAATCACTTGTAAAGAGCAAACACGTGACAAGAGCTTTCATAGCTGGTAGATAAGTTTGATAATCTCTCCAATGAACTGAGCCGAAGCTACCTCTTCATAAGCGGGGCTTGAGTGAGATAACAGAACAGTTGCTAAGAGCTACTAGGTATTGGGAGATGTCGAGGGTCATGATAGCCTACGTCTCGAAGAGATACGCACATAGAAAAAGAAGATGATGATGATGAAGAAGAAGAAGACGATATTGATAATTTAATTTATTAATAAAATACAAGAATCCTGCTTTCCGTTTCGAGGTCAATGTACCAATTATAAGATGAGGTGGGGGTCTGCTGATGACATAGGTATTCATATTTGCAATAATAATGATCTTGAAAAAAAATGAACAGCCTCTAAGTTTTCTAAGGAATAATACTCAAGATAGATCTTCCCAAAATAGAAACTATTCTCTGGAATTCGAATGAAAGCAATGACGTCACATACCCTGGAACCATGATAAAAATTTCAGGATATGAAATGAATAAATATTAAACACTGCATATGCCACGGTTTATGTACCGGTTATAAAAACATTTAGTCAAGCAGAAAAGGAAATTAAACATAGAATACCCTACACGAGAGTTAGATCCACCCAACACCAAAACTAGCTTCAAGATCAAAAAACCAAACTGAAACCCCGAGTCATGTCTGTAAACAGACTCGTCAGATTGGAACTTTTATATTGATATTATAGATGGCGTCAAACCCATTTAGAAATATCTAAATTGTCAGTTGCATACAACCGCTTTCAAAGATCAGTGGCCAAAATAGCACTGAGTGAGGGAAGGCGAGAGATTTTGTAAATGACCGTTCTACTTTGAATAGTGTAGACTAGGGCTACATAATCATAAACAAAACAGAATACCAAATAATGGCAACAATATCATACACTTAATTGTTCACATATCAAATAATAGAAATAATATCAAAATTTTAATTGTTCACATATTTAAATAATAGAAATAATATCAAAATTTTAATTGTTCACATATCAAATAATAAAAACAATATCACACTCTTAATTGTTCACATATCATATAATAGAAACAATATCACACATTTTAATTGTTCACATATCCAATAATAGAAACAATATCACACTCTTAATTGTTCATATATCAAATAATAGAAACAATATCACACATTTTAATTGTTCACATATCCAATAATAGAAACAATATCACACTCTTAATTGTTCACATATCAAATAATAGAAACAATATCACACATTTTAATTGTTCACATATCCAATAATAGAAACAATATCACACTCTTAATTGTTCATATATCAAATAATAGAAACAAATTTAATTGTTCATCTATCAAATAATAGAAACAATATCATTTTAACAGAAGAAACGCCTGAAATGGATAACAAATGTTACTTGAAGAGAAAATAATGCCATCATTAAGATGTTACCGTTCCTCACAACTTCAAAGAAAAAGGTTAGAGGTCCTGGCTATGTAGGTAAACTGCATCCGGCAGCAAGGCCTCTCATTGGGGGGGGGGGGGGGTGAGGATCATGAAACCACGTCTTAATTTCTGTTGTTCTCGGGTCTAGCTTAACCCGGAGTAGTAGCAGCTGTTAGGGTTCCAGCTATAGGCAAATAGTTAACCCCGCAAATAGCGGTCAAAACACTATGAACGTATATAGAAATATATATATAAAAATTAACTTTTATTAAACTTATATATTTCTGAAGTAAACCAATTATTACCGGCAATACATTTTTTAATACAAAATTAGAGATCTTCTTCAGTTTTCTAAAATTAAAAAGAAATCCTTTTGTTAAAATCTGACTAATTCAATCTTCTCACTATAATTGAACATAATAAAAAATCCCTTGAAACCCTACTTTTTTGGCATTAAATAACCCACAAAACTCAAACTTAAACTCAAAAAGGTTAGAGGAGAAAATCCGGTTCTATACTTGAAAAAACGATAAAAACTTCCGGACTCGAGAAATCTATTTCCCCGTAAAATTGTTTTAAAAGAATGTTTTTATACATTTCAACTGACAAAAGTACATGCTGATCGGACAATGAATACTAAAGGTTTGTTTATAAGTAAATGACTAATATTAGCATTCAAGCAGATTTTTTGTTTTTCTATGCTGTGATTGATTTGATTATTAATTCCGCGATAACGTCTTAATATTGAAAATGTTTATATGATGTCGTCGTCTAAAGTACCGTAAGCGATAGACCCAAAGACAAATGGTCTGAAATCAGGCGCCGTGTCGTGTCCTTGTGTTTTTTCGAAATATTTTCGCAAATACGAGGAGTCCATTACTTTATGTTCAAAATGGGGAGGCAGTTCGTTCTTTCAAAAGTTTTTTTTTTTTAGTTACATACTTACAGTCTTTGCCTAACAAAAAACCCAGCTTTTAGCTTCTTTGCTACCCAAGGCTATAAGGCCCAGCCCATCCTGCTAATATTTATAACATTCACGAGCGTATTAGCACGTAGAATGTAATAAACTTGACTGGGATTCAAACTCGGGTTTCTGATTCCTCAGATCCGCAATACATTACTCAACCCTGCGTCCTCATAAACAGACATAATTAGAAGAAAAAAAAAAGGTTAATTAATTTAATACATTTTCCAAGGGGTTTTGCATGGGAGTGAATGCAGCGAACCCAAGTGGAATTCGACCTCGGCGCTCCTATTTTGCGATCCGAACTGCTATCAACTACGCCATCATATTCCGTAAAATCTGTAATCATACGAAAGAGATTTCGAAGAGAAAGACATGATGGTTTGAATTTTGGCATCGTTGCGAAGGTTAGTGTATTCTTTGATGTTTCCCTGCCAGCTCATCTCAAAGAAGTAAGGGAAATCATCATGGCATGTTATGGTGACATTCAGAAAAACCTTTTTCAGTCGATCGATTTGGGGGGAGATTCAGCTAATGTTTCTAAATCGACTGACTATCGAAACTTCTATTTGGTAACTGATAGGGGGCGCGCCAATTAAGATTTCTAAATGTTCTTACTCGTCGTTGCTTAAATAAACTTATTTTACGAGTCCTACAAGGGCGTTGTGGTGCAGTGGATACCGACTCGGGACGAGAGATCGGGGTGCCGAGTTCGAATTCCAGTTGAATTCGTTGCATTCGCTTACGCACAAATCCCCTTGGAAAAGGTATTAATCCGTTTCTTCCCGCCAAATATGGGTTAAATAATAGGAGAGATTGGGTTGTATAGCCTTGGCTGGCAAGCAGGTTACCACAGAAAGCAATGGAAACCTACTGCGGGATAATCTGCCCAGTCATTCATGTCTCTTTCGAGACATGATTGGCCAAAGCGTGTATCACGTATGGCACTTAACTGACTGACTGAATATAATAGTTGGAAGAATAATTGAAACTTCTGCTGGGCATAAAGTAAGGGATCGGTTTTCTATTACTAAGATGTAATAAACTGATCCCCCACTAATTATACTTAATATAATGATGTAATATAATATCTCTCTTCTTCCTCCAACTATGAGTTAAACGGCAGGACAGATTGGGTTCTATAGCCTTGGCTGGCAACCAGTCTACCGCAGAAAGCAATGGCAACCGTTCTCTTTCGATAGATGATCACCCAAAGCGTGTATCACGTATGGCACTTAACTGACTGACTGAATAAAATAGTTGGAAACAATAAAAATTTCTACTTGGCATCAAGTGGAGGATCTGTTTTCTATTGCTACGAAGTAATAAACTGATCTCCCACTTATTATACCTAATATAATAATGTGATATGATGTATCTATTCTCCCTCCACTTATGAGTTAAATGGCAGAACAGATTGGGTTGTATAGCCTTGGTTGGCAACCAATTCACAAGTACAACGTAATCAAGGGCTATTGGCTCATGGTCAAGTCATCAAAGACTAAACGATTCCCCTACTAAGCTTTTCTAGTAATTAGAATGGTAAGACTTCCAGTTTGATTAAAAACATCTAGCGCCACTGGGTAAACGAATCAGGGTAGTTATGTGTGCAGTGAATCTATTGCAATGATGACGCGGCATTGCTGGGTGGAGGTTTTCCAAGACTGAAGTCAACGGCCAAGGCAAAAGGGTTCTCTCGAATGTTTTAACGGTCAGGTGTCCGTAACCAAGGTAAGATTTCACACTGGAGAAAGTTGGCTGTTATTTTGACACGGAGAGGAATGTTCCCCGCAATGTCTACTCGTTCGAAACCCCCCCACATATGTATAAACTAGCAGTATAGCCCAGAGTTACTCGGGTGTAATGAAAGCTTTAAATCTAATCCATGGTCCTGGAACTCAGACTCAGCCTAAAGAATATTTAAAATAATAAAATAATTGAGACAATTTACCAATCGCAGTTAGTATATATATATATATATATATATATATACTAACATTATAGCCCGGCGTAGCTCAGGTATAATGAAAGCTTTAAAACTAATTCATGGTCCTGGAGCTCAGACTCAGCCTAAAGAATATTTGAAATAATAAAATAATTGAGACAATTTGCCAATCGCAACCAATCGCACCTAGTATATATATATATATACTAACATTATAGCCCGGCGTAGCTCAGGTGTAATGAAAGCTTTAAAACTAATCCATGGTCGTGGAGCTCAGACTCTTTGGACGTTGGCACGAAAGCAATAGTTGTTTCCTGTTAAAGCGAAACCGTAGACTGAAAGAAAAATAAATGGATTTAAGTCAAATTTTGATTTCCTGGTAGCGATATGAAATATGTTTTTTTTTTGTCGTAAACTGAATTTTGAAGGCTAAATAAGTCCTCTGAGTAAATGGTATCATGGCTGAGACTAAGAACTATAATTATACCTACTTAGAGCCAAACCCGAAACAAAAACTAAAATAAAAGGGCTGAAAAAATACAGACATGCAGACAGATAAACAGACACACACACAAGCATCTTGCGTTTATATATATGTATATATATATATATATATATATATATATATATTTTCTGCATTATTGTAAGAACTGCAACTTTGAAACTTCTGAATATCGTTTTTTATGTCTTTGTCTATCGTGTATCAAATTTGATTAAAATCGGACCACTCCTTCTATAACCCGATTTTTTTCGATTATCGATTTTCGATATTTATCGGTGGTACCTCGACACAAAACCTAGCTAAGAACACTCGCAGACGCTTATAGTACAACTGTGTAAATTTTCAAGAAAATCGGTTCAGCCGTTTGGAAGTCTATAGGTAACGGATACACACACACACACACACACACACACACACACAAAGTTTCATTTATAAATAAGTTTAGATTTAGATATTTCTAAGGCTTTCAATACCAATATGCGGGGGAACTGTCCAGTGATTCTACGACTAACCCTGAACATTGCGATGATGATGATAATGACGGTAACGATTGCTTCAAAATATTTTTAATATAACGTCCGTGACGCTTTCTAAATTTAGCTGTTTCCCCAATTAGTATAAATTGCTTAATCCAAAGTTTGCTGACTATATCGAATACTTTGCATACCTATCATTGCGTATGACATATCATATGACACTGAAGAAGTTTATCCACTTATGATCAGCGTTTCTTAACATAAGATATCACAAAAAAACTGTGAGATTCGTCAATGAGGATGAAATTCAAAAGAACCATTTCTCTTACAATAATTGTTCGACTCAAGAAAAGAATTGATATATTTAGTATTTTTCTTTAAAACAGAAATTCTTTTATGACAATTCTACTGGCATTTGTACTGATGATGCCCTCTACTCTGGTAATTCGATATTTTCTTTTTTTTTTTTCTTTGCTTCTTTATAGAAGCGGGCTGATTTCAAAATGGTTTTGAGATAAGATAAAATAAAAACTTTGATTAGGTTAAACTTTATTTACCGTTGTCTGCCAGAGATCAATTACGAAATGTGATTTCAAATGTCAACTTTATAATAGCCAAACTGAGGCAGTAAACAATTTTTATGGGTTGATTTATAGCTTCAACTGAATACTTAACATAATTTTCCAAGTACAAGTATCACTAATAAACTCGTGGTTGGCGCCCACAGATGAAAATCTATCAGAAAATAATCTATTCTGCACATATCTGGTCGGGTGCCCCTGCTGCTCTCCTTGGGCTTCTTGACAAAATACAAAGGAGGATCTGTAACGTGGTTGATACTGATTTGGCAGACCGGCTGCAGCCACTCTCTCACCGGCGTGATGTGGCTTCCCTGTGCCTCTTCTACAAGTACTTTCATGGCTTCTGCTCCGATGAGCTTAGATCACTGGTGCCGCCTAAGCACGAATTTACACGAGATACTAGATTAGCAACTAGGTCCCACCCTTTTACAGTTAAACAAATAAGATGTAACCGTAAATTCTACTCCAACAGCTTCTTTTCTCGCGCTTCCTGCCTTTGGAACTCCCTTCCACAAGTCTGCTTTCCCGACAGTTACAATCTCCAGGTGTTTAAATTTAGGGTCAATAGACACCTCCTATCACACTCCTATCACACTAACTCCCAACTATTCTCACAACACTCTCATCTACCCAACCCTCATTCTCGGTATCCTTACCCGCCTATCACCCACCCTCTGTCATTTCCTATATTTAATCAGCCTTTCTCCACTCTATGTAGCCCCCTGCACAGTAGTGGCAGTGACATGCCTTGCTCGGGGTGAAACGCTTATAAAAAAAAAACAAAAAAAAAAACTCGTGGTCGACGCAAAAGAAGTCGTAGTCGGTGTCGTAATAACAACTAACGACCACGAGTTATCTCGTTGTTCGAAGAAGTTCTTTTTTTTTTAAATCGTGTCACCCCAAGCAAGGCATTTTACTGCCACTGTTTTGTAGGGGGGTAACATAGGAGATAAGTTATGAGAAAGAGTGACAGGCTATAGGGGGTGTCAGGAAATGGGTAAGAGAAGGGTTACTGTGGGCATAAAGTGAGTTAGCAATTTATATAATGATTGCAATATCAAATTGATCCCCCACTTTATATCCACATAATAATAGTATAGAATTTTTTTTTTCTTTTATAATCGTGTCGCCACAAACAAGGCATATTACTGCCACTGTTGAGCAGGGGGTAAAATAGGGGGTAAGTTATGAGAAAAACGGACAAGTTATAAGAAGTGGTTAAGAGGAGAATGACTGTGATTATAAAGTGAGGGTACAATTTATATATTGATTGTAATATAAAATTGATGCCCCACTTTATATCCACATAATAATAGTATAGAATTTTTTTTCTTTTATAATCGTGTCGCCTCAAGTAAGGCATTTTACTGCCACTGTTGTGCAGGGGGTTTACATAGAATGTAAAGTTATGATAAAGAGTTTCCGGTTACAGGGAGGGTGTCAGGAAGAGGGTAGGAGAAGGATGAGAATACTAATGAGAGTGGAGTGGACGGAGAAAGGAGCATGAGAGAGAGGATGCAAGTTAGTGAGATAGGAGATAATTATTGACTTTACATTTGAATTCTTAGAGATTGTAGCTGTCAGGAAAGCAAGTAAACGGAAGGAAATTCCACAGGCTGGAAAAGTGCGAGAGAAGAAGCTGATGGAGTAGAATTTGCGTTTACAATTTATTGGTTTCACAGTAAAAGGGTGGGACCTCGTTGCTAATTTTGTGGCTCGAGTAAATTCATATATAGGAGCACCAGGAAGCTAAGTTCATCGGAGCCGAAGCCGTGAAAGTATTTGTAGAAGAGACACGGGGAAGCCACATTGCGCCGGTAAAAAGTGACTGTATCCAAGCTGCCAAGTCGAGATCGATCACATTACAGATTCTCCGTTGGATTTTTTCAAGGACACCTAGATGGATAGCAGGAGCAGCCGACCAGATATGGCAGCAGTATTCAATGCACAGGCGGATGGTAAGAGAAGGATGACTGTAGCCATAAAGTGAGGGATCAGTTTATATATTGATCGTAATGTAGAATTGATCCCCCACTTTATATCCACATTCTAATAGTATAGAATTTTTTTTTTATAATCATATCACCCCAAGCTAAGTTCATCGGAGCAGAAGCTGTGAAAGTGTTTGTAGAACAGACACAGGGAAGCCACACCGCGTCGGTGAGAAAGTGACTGCATCTAAGTGGCCAAGTTGGGATCGATCACATTACAGATTCTCCGTTGGATTTTGTCAAGGACACCTAGGTGGATAGCACGGTCACCCGGTATTAAAAACTAAAATTGCGCGTAAAGAAAGCTATTGATTACATCGTTCAAAAAGAGTGTGTTTGAGGTTAAAGATGAAGTGCAGGAAGACTTTGAAGGAAAGGAGAAGTAAAAGTTTCGTGAGTGGTCGGAAGATGAAAAAAAAATGCTTGCAGGAACTCGCTTACTTCATCATATCAATAAGCTGTAGAAACTACTGCAAGGCTTTGGAGAACATCTATTAACATCAAGTGAAAAGATTCTTGAATTTCAAAGAAGTCTTTGGAAAAGTCATTTTTCCAAAGGCAATCTGAAAATATTTCAGTTATTGTTGGCGGTTAAGAAGGATATGATCATATATCAAATGATTTTGGAACCCAACAGACATCATTTTTATTCATTTGACGTTGAAACCAGGATATTGAGATAAGAGGAACATCCATGTCCGCTGCAGCAGGATGTTACATATCAGAAAAGAGTTTCTTAATAGCTGAAAATTTGATAATTTCTGTGAAGGACAAGGATCCGACTGTTCATAAAAATGCAATGAACATATATATATATATATATATATTTATATATATATATATATATATATATATATATATATATATATATATATATATATATATATATATATATATATATATATATATATATATATATATATATATATATATATATATATATATATATATATATATGTGTGTGTGTGTGTGTGTTTTTGCTCTACGTCACTGCCTCTGGATTAGTTCAATTTGGTTGTTTGTATCGAGCACTTTTCTTTCTTTGTGGTTCGTTCCGTTGGAGGGTTTTTTTTCTTTGCTGCGAAGTACTGTATGTATTGTCGGTGCTCCGCGGTTTTCTTGTTTTTCCCCCTCTTGTCCAAAGCTTTATAGCGGCGGACAATAACGGAGTTAGATTCTGCCGGTTATTCGTGGTCCTCAAAATTTACTTGTGTAAAATTTTAGGATTAGGATACGTAGAGAGTCGGTTTTGTTATTATATATATATATATATATATATATATATATATATATATATCTGACATGCGAGAAAAAGCTTTTCTTTCTGTAACATGTATCAAGTGCAGTGTCAGAAAGCTGCCCCTTTTAGTTGGAAATGAAGTTTTAAATTTAGTACGCAAAATTCACTTAAACGTAATAATTTTTTAAACATAATTTTAAGATTTCGTTTGTCTCCTGCACTTTAAACATCGTCAGTAAAGGATTATATTCTTAATTTACGTTCATTTGTTCAGAATACAGATTCACTTGATTATTTTATTGTTCATACTACCAGTTTAACCAGGTTTCACTCGCGTAGTTTAAGGAATAGTAAGAATGAAAAACATATGATGAATTTCCATAGCAAATACTTACACAACGTCCGCCCTCATCATTTTTATAGATATAGATAGTAGTTTAGCTCGGTTTTACTCGGGTAGTTTAAGGAATAATAAGAATAAAAAAACATATGATGAATTTACATAGCAAATACTTACACAACGTCCAACCTCGTCACTTTTATAAATATAGATAACAATGTAGAATGTCTCTATTGGATTAGGGTGGGAGGGGAAGGGGAAACATATATAGATATAGATAATATAAAGTGGGGTGATCGAGTTTATATTATAATCAATACATAAACTGATCCCTGATTTTGTGGGGTGATAATATATATTTTTCTATCCCTAAATTTGGCTTTCTGAAAAATTTCTAAAATTTTGATCTACATCTGAGCGCAACTCCCGTCGTAATGGAGAATTATATATATTGATGTAATGAATATGCATACACCTTGGTTCCCCCTTACACTAATATGATTGGCTGGTGTCAGCCAGAAATACAGACTAAGGCGGGGACGCCTAGAATTACGCCTATTAGAACGTCTATTGACTACGTCTATTGCATAAGCCTACGCCTAAGTATACTACATACGACTACGACGAGTACCGGCCCATTACGGTTACTTGCTAGATTGTCCTACACTTTTACATTTGCCAAAACCACTTAGCAACATTGAATAATATATATACCCCTTTCCGGGACATATCATGTATGAAGTCTTTTCGGAAAATGTCGATAAGCCATTTTCTTAACCGATGATGCTATTTGGTGAACAATCATATGTTGAACAATCATATAGAACCTTCCTGTTGACGAACACAGTTTATGAGTCGCTAATATATCGGCCGGTGTAGTGTAGGACTACTGAGTTTCTGATAAGAATATACCTGCTGATTCTTTCCTGTCCTATACAGATGAATTAATAAAACTTTGCATCACTCTACAGACCAGGTGTGTCTTCCGGTCAGTTCATTCTTTTAAAGATTTCCGTTGAAATTGATCTACAAGCTGTTTTAGACCACGAGAAAATTGTGTTCACTAAACGAAAATATGAGTAATTTGAGTGAAAAAACCGTTATTGATGTTGGTAAATTTTTTTTTTTTTTCACAAATATGGAAGAAATATTTTTCACCGGAAGCAACACTTGCAAACACACACACGAAACACTTTGTATATTACACATTGAAACTGACAGGCAAACGGAAGATTTTTTCATTTGGTGGTGAAAATTCTGTTTGATAACACGATATTCCTTCATATATGCTGTAACCAAAAGTACCTCTCTGTGAGGGAAGCATTCACATATAAAACATCTGGTAAAAATTTACTTTCTTTCACAACAGGAACAATATGTTAAACGATAGTTCTTGATGAACGCTGGCTTGAATTTCAATCACGTTGCTTTCGCGGTACTCAAAATAAAAACTGAAACGTCCAATATATTAAATTGAAATGTGGGCAGAATAAAAACTTGAATCATTCAATATATTTACATGAAATTTTAGTCGGTAATTCATTTTTTTAAATTTAAATATACAGAAATTAATGCACTAATTGGTAAATAGTGTCCAGTATAATATCGCCAATTTGTTTTGTCTACTCTTGCAAAATATTTAAATGAATATTAATTTCCACTACACAACCAGTACACACACACACACACACATACACACACACACACACACACATACGTGTCGATATATATATATATATATATATATATACAGTACTGTGCAAAAGTATTAGGAAAAGAACTATTCTAACATTGATGAAGCATATTGACAGAAAATAAACAATTTAATTAAAGTAATTTTATTTGATTTACTCAACAAATGCTTTAACAAGAAAAAATACTTGTTACAAAATAAATTTAGTATTATAGCCTTTTGCTTTGAAATAATAAAGTAATTGCAACAATATAGAATTCGCACCTAGTATATATATATATATATATATATATATATATATATATAGTACTGTGCAAAAGTATTAGGACAAGAACTATTTTATCTTTTATGAGGCATACTGACAGAAAACAAACAATTTAATTAAATTAATTTTATTTGATTTACTCAACAAATACATTAACAAGAGAAAAATACTTGTTACAAAATAAATTTAATATTTAGTATAATAGCCTTTTGCTTTGATCACAGCCTTTATTCTGTCAGGGATTGGCATCGCAAGCTTCTTCAATGTATCTCCTGCCAAGCAGCTTGTATTTGATCCCAAAGTGTGTCTTGCGAAGTAACATTAGATTTATCAATTTTTTTTATCCGAAATATCCCATAGATGTTCAATAGGATTGAAATCAGGGATTTGTAGGAGTCAATTCAAATTCCGAAGCTTCCCTTCCTCTTCCTTTTTAGTTAAATAACTCTCAGAAAGATTTGGCTTTTCACCCTGTATTTGAATTTCACTGAGATTTTTAGAAAAAATTACCCTTGTCCTAATACTTTTGCACACTACCGGTAGTGTGCAAAAGTGTTAGAACAGGGGTGATTTTAAACTTTATTTTGATGCCTCATAAAAGATAAAATAGATCTTGTCCTAATACTTTTTCACAGTACTGTATATATATATATATATATATATATATATATATATATATATATATAAACTTATGTAGAAATGGAACTTTGTCTGTGTGTGTGTCTCTGTGTGTATCCGTTACCTATAGACTCCGAAATGACTGAACCAATTTTCTTGAAAATTTACACAGTTGTTCTAAAAACGTCTGTGAGTGTTCTTAGCTAGGTTTGTGTCGCGGTACCCACGACAAATATCGAAAATCGGTAATCGAAAAAATCGGGTTATAGAAGGAGTAGTCCGATTTTAATCAAATTTGATGCACTCATAGAGAAAGACATAAGAAACGATATTCAGAAGTTTCGAGGTTTCAGTTCTTATAATAGTGCAGAAAATCAATAATATATATACAAGGCAAGATGTTTGTGTGTGTGTCTGTTTATCTGCCTGTATGTCTGTATTTTTTTCAGCCCTTTTATTTTAGTTTTTGCTTCTGGTTTGACTTTAAGTAGGTATAATTGTAGTTCTTCATCTCAGCCATGATACCATTTACTTAGAGGACTTATTTAGCCTTCAAAATTCAGTTTAAGACGAAAAAACTTATTTGATATCGATACCAGGAAATCAAAATATGACTTACATCCATTTATTTTTCTTTCAGTCTACGGTTTCGCTTTAACTGGGAACAACTATTGCTTTTTAGTATTTCGTGCCAACAACCAAAGAGTCTGAACTCCAGGACCATGCATTAGTTTTAAAGCTTTCATTACACCCGAGCAACGCCGGGCTATACTGCTATACTGTGTAGAAGTTCGCATGAACAGCAGACCTCAGTTATTTAACCCATGACTGGAGGGAAGGGACGGATTAATACTTTTACCAAGCGTACCAGTGCAAGAGTGAATGCAGATTGTTCGAATGGAATCGAAACTCGGATCACCGATTTCCCTTTCCAAGCCGACATCCACCGCACCACAACGCACATCCGTCAATAAACGCTTACAGCATCTGGTATTCCAAGCGGTCAGCCATCTACGTACTGACCAGGTTCAACGTTGCTTAACTTCGTTGTATTCAACGTGACATGAACGCAATATACTGGTGTATTCAACACGTGACATGACCGTAATATATATATATATATATATATATATATATATATATATATATATATATATATATATATATATATATATATATAAACAGACAAGGCGTTTGTTTCGCGTTTAGTCCTCTGAGGAACTTTATCAATTTGCTTTGCTAAAATCTCTCAGAGAACGAAACACGTTACCGAAATATACTTTTTCCCTCGTCTCACACACACACACACACACACACACACACACACACACACACACATACATATATATATATATATATATATATATATAAGAATACATGCATTATTTTGTGAATATTACACACTAACATTACAAGATCTTTTATGTAAGAATATTAATAAACATTGGCCCGGGGAAAATCTGATAATTATTTTTATAGATAACATTATAGATTTTTCATTGCAAATGTTTACTATTATTATTATTATTATTATTATTTTGAATTCCTTACAAAATAGACAGAAATGAAGCAACCAGATGCACATCTATAGACACTACCGATTATAATTATTAGGCTACCCTAGTATTTTAACAAAGTATATATTTCATACTAATTTTTAGTATTTATTGCCAAGTGAATAATTGTAAATGAAAATAGAATGGTTCTTTTGTTGATACTGTACTATGAAATGTGCATCTAATAAATTTATAAATATTTAATAATTACCTACATTGCAGTTTTATCAATGAAAGAATGATGAAAATTTTGCGTGATTCGGACGAGTTTATCTTTGCTTTCTTGCCTTGTAAAATTTTGCAAATAATAATAACAAATGAACTATTCTTTTTTCTTTTAGAATTATTCACTTGGCAGGTACTAAAAATAGTGTGAAATACATCATTTCTTTTAAATAATTGGGGTGATTTAATAATTATGGCGGGTAGTGTATATATATATATATATATATATATATATATATATATATATATGTATTGAACACTGCTGCCAAATCTGGTCGGGTGCACCTGCTATTGAAAAAATCCAATGGAGAATCTGTAATGTAATCGATCTCGACTTGGCAGCTCAGATGCAGTCACTTTCTCACCGGCGCAATGTGGCTTCCCTGTGTCTCTTCTACAAATACTTTCGCACCTTCTGCTTCCTTGCTTATCCGACTCTTACAAACTCCAAGAATTTAAATGTAAAGTCAATAGTCATCTCCTATCTCACTAACCTGTATCCTCTCTCTTATGCTCTTTCTCTGTCCACTCCGTTCTCATCAGTATTCTCATCCTTCTCTTACCCACTTCCTGATACCCCCTCTAACCTGTCACATTTTCTCACAACTTTGCTCCTTTGTACCCGTCTGCAAAACAGTGGCAGTAAAATGCCTTGCTTGGGGCGATATGATTAAAAAAATACTTTATTGTTAATAATGTTTTTTTTTTTATTTCTTATAAAATAAATAGAACTGAACTGAGACCAACAGGCACACATCGAAACTGTTTTATTGTGGAGTGGTAAAACAATAGACAGATGTTGAAATAATACCTTTATTCGGTATATAGAATATAAATAGTCCGTACAATAGATCGCAACAATATGGATGGGTGAGTTAGCAAGTAATAACGGTTGTTAACTGCAGCCCTCAGCTGACACTAACTCACGAGTTCAAGCGACTCACACTTTATATACAGTACTGTGCAAAAGTATTAGGACAAGAACTATTTCATCTTTTGTGAGGCATCAAAATAATTGCGACAATTTACCAATCACACCTAGTATATATATATATATATATATATGTTTAAATTGTGTGTATTTTGTCAGCATTTTTTCATTAATGCAGGTTTCATTGAATAATATAGACAAGTTTTGTCTATTAATTTTGTGTAGGATCCGTTCATACCGTCTGATATACTTGATGGTGATGTCGTTGAAAGACAACAAAAAATCACAGTATTTGTTGAATTTTTTATCGGGTCTAAGCTTTCGGCTCACATAAGCCATTATCAAAGAGTAAATATTAACACACAGTAAACCTTTCAGTTTGTTGTAGAGGTCATGTTTGTTCTTGTATAATATGTCAAGATTTTCTTTCGCTATTTCAATTTGCCTTTTCACAAGGCTCCATTTATATTTCAAGGTGGTGATGGTGTGTTGGGCTGCTGGATCATGTAATTTAAATTGTGTGTATTTTGGCAGTATTTTTTCATTAATGCAGATTTCATTGAATAATATAGACAAGTTTTGTCTATTAATTTTTTGTAGGATCCGTTCATACCGTCTAATATACTTGATGGTGATGTCGTTGAAAGACAACAAAAAATCTGAAACCTGCATTAATGAAAAAATGCTGCCAAAATACACACAATTTAA
This sequence comes from Ascarosepion bandense, assembly GCA_037127315.1. Taxonomy (NCBI): domain Eukaryota; kingdom Metazoa; phylum Mollusca; class Cephalopoda; order Sepiida; family Sepiidae; genus Ascarosepion; species Ascarosepion bandense. The sequence continues at coordinate 1,280,625 of JBBBDQ010001431.1, forward strand.
ATTACATGATCCAGCAGCCCAACACACCATCACCACCTTGAAATATAAATGGAGCCTTGTGAAAAGGCAAATTGAAATAGCGAAAGAAAATCTTGACACATTATACAAGAACAAACATGACCTCTACAACAAACTGAAAGGTTTACTGTGTGTTAATATTTACTCTTTGATAATGGCTTATGTGAGCCGAAAGCTTAGACCCGATAAAAAATTCAACAAATACTGTGATTTTTTGTTGTCTTTCAACGACATCACCATCAAGTATATCAGACGGTATGAACGGATCCTACACAAAATTAATAGACAAAACTTGTCTATATTATTCAATGAAACCGGCATTAATATATATATATATATATATATATATATATATATATATATATATATATATATAGTACTGTGCAAAAGTATTAGGACAATGACTATTTCATCTTTTATGAGGCATATTGACAGAAAATAAACAATTTGGTTAAAATAATTTCATTTGATTTACTCAACAAATGCTTTAACAAGAATAAAATACTTGTTACAAAATAAATTTAATATTTACTATAATAGCCTTTTGTTTTGATCACTGCATTCATTCTATCAGCCATTGACATCACAAGCTTCTTCAATATATCTAATGGTATCTCCTGCCAAGCAGTTTGTATTTGTTCCCAAAGTGTGATTAGATTTATCAATTTGACAGCGGGTAATAAGAAAAAAGTCAGTCATATCCCGGATAATAGAATAATGAGTTGTTTCAAAATAACTTGTTTGAGAGAAAATACGAAAAATTAAATATAACTTCTTTTTAATACATTTCTTTAGCACCTCGTTTTAAATAATCAATATTTATTAGCAATTTACTTGCCTTTTCACCCTGTATTTGAATTTCACTGAGGTTTTTAGGAAAATCACCCCCGTCGTAATCCTTTTGCACACTAACGGTTGTGTGAAAAAGTGTTAGGACAGGGGTGATTTTAAACTTTATTTTGATGCTTTATAAAAGATAAAATAGTTCTTTTGCACAGTATTGTATAAGTGAACCTGATCACGTGATCGAGCAACGTCACAACAGAAACACACACGTATACATTTATAAATATGCGTGCGCATGTGTATATACTTGTATATATATATATGTGTGTGTGTGTTTGTCTATGTGCATGTACAGAAACAATTATTAGAAAAATTATTTTTATGGTTATTAAAATTTCCGAGAAGTGTAGACATACACATTTTACCTACTCAATTAAGGGTTTCAGGTGTCGGGTCTGAATTCAAGGCTTTTTCGTTCCTGTTGGAAGAACCCATCCTTAATTGACAATGTTCTAAGTGGTGTAGAACGATTCACCAGGCATTGTTAACTGCAGGTTGGTGAAGATATTTAACACATTCTGTATTGCTATTTCTCTGTAGCTGGATTTGTACGTTTTCTGACGGTATTTGCACGTAACAAATTCAATTGGAATGCGAAATCTTCTCTCCGATTCTTCAATTCGTCCGCTGTCTAGTAATCCAACGCTCTTCCATCAATTATGATAATGTAAATTCTTTTATGTAAAATCGGATGTGCGTTGTGGTGCAGTGGATATCGAGTCGGAAACCAGGGTGCCGAGTTCGTATTCCAGTTGAATTCCTTGCACTTTCACTGACGCGCAAATACCCTTAGAAAGGGTATTAATCCGTCCTTCTCTCCAGGACAGATTGGGTTCTATAGCAACCAGTCTACCGCAGCAAGTAATGCCAATCTACTGTGGGATAATCTTCTGCCCAGTAGTCATATCTCTTTCGAGACATGATCGTCCAAAGCGTGTATCACGTATGGCACTTAACTAACTGACTGAATATAATAGTTGGAAATATAATTAAAATTTCTACTGTCTCAAAGTGGGGGACCGATTTCCTATTGTTATGAAGTAATAAACTGATCCCCCACTAATTTTACTTAATATAATAATGTAATGTAATCTATCTCTTCTCCCTAGAGCTATGAGTTAAATGGCAGGAGAGATTGGGTTCTATAGCCTTGGTTGGTAACCAGTCTACCGCAGAAAGCAATGGCGACCTACTGCGGGATAATCTTCTTTCGAGACATGATCGTCCAAATCGTGTATCACGTATGGCACTTAACTGACTGACTGAAATTCTTAATAAATATTTTCTAAAGTGTACTTTAACTAGCATAATAAACTCTAAATATAATTGTAACTATGATTTATAACCAACTCAACGCTCTCACGGCGTCTAACACTACACTTAATTGACAATTCACTCATATTCCGACATTTAAAACACCACGGTTACCAACGCACACATCTCGGAGAAACCCTTGTTGAAAATACATGTATACTTCGACAAGAAAATAATAAACGAAAACTCTAAATACTAGAAACATTCTACATCAAACAACGTAAACCTCGCTTAAATAAAATAAATTTCGATATCTCTACTAACATACTCCAATGCCTGTAATCAACGGGAGAGGTCATAGTTACTACGCTTACCGCTCTACCCATAGCAGTAGTAGCTTGCAGAGCAATCCCCTCATGCCACTATACCCTCATGTGACCAAGAACCTTTCCACCACCATCTTGTCACCGTCATCGGCCATCCGCCACGTTAAAAATGGACTTGTCTCTTTGTTTAATTCTCTTTGTTTAACCCTGCTTTGTCAATAACTTACATGTTCATTCTTTGATAATGGCTTATGTAAGCCGAAAGTTCAGACCGGATAAAAAAAATGAACAATTACTGCGATTTCTTGTTGTCTTTTAATAATGGTACTATCAAGCTTATACGAATGGTACTATCAAGCTATACGAAAGGATCCTGCATAAAATAAATAGACAGAATTTGTCTATATTATTTAACAAAACCTGCACATATATATATATATATATATATATATATATATATATATATATATATATAGTAGATTCTGTAGAAAAGCAAAACAGAAGCCAAGAACCAACTATTGCGGCAAAAATACGAAAAAGGAAAAAAGTCATGGATAAAATTCTTGATTAGATGAAACAACGCTTGCAAGACAAACCTCTGCATGGCCAATATCCAGAACGTGCTAATAAATCCAGTGTTGATAAATTTAATACTCATCGATGGTTACGTGCATCTGGATTAAAGTCTGAAACTGAAGAGGCAAGACCAAAGACTTATCCCTAGGAACTTTCAGGCAAATATTATACATACTAACGTGGATCCAAAATGCAGGTTCTGTGATAAATACCCAGAAACAATAGACCATCTAATCTCAGGATGTTCTGTACTTACCCCAAATGAATATAAAAATTGTCACGATAGAGTGGGGCAATATTTACTATGGACAATGTGCAAACACGATGGAAAATATGTAAACTAACATGAACATCACCCAGCACCGGTTACAGAAATAGAAGATGTCACCATTCTATGGGATTAAACCATCTACACAGACAGAAAAATCGAAGCAAATAGGCCGGACATTTTTCTTAAAAAACAAAAAGGAAACATTTGTTTATTAATTGATATGGCTTATCCAGTGGATTGTAACATAGCAACCAAGGAATTCGAAAAACTGTCAAAATATAAAGACCTGGAAATTGAAATAGAAAAAATGTGGAAATTGAAAACAATTATCGCACACGTAATAGTGGGTGCACTTGGAATGATAAAAAAATGGAAAAAAAATAAAAATAAAAAAAAACAAATTGAAAGAATCCCTGGAAACCCCAGTTTAAGAGATATACAAAACATTATCTTGTTAAGTACAAGCCACACACTAAGGAGAACTTTGTCTATGTAACGCTAGGGATGTTAAGGGAGATATGAAACTACAAGAAATGGAGCCATAACAACACACCACGAGATGCCTTAGGTCTTCCTGCAGACTTGGTAGGTAATGCGACCATTGCAGTAATCGAATTATAATGATAAATGATATAATAATAATAATAATAATAATAATAATTATTATTATTATTATTATTATTATTATTATTATGTCATTTTTCATCATATTTCGATTTCTGCTTTGGTCTCACTACCAACCAAGTCTGCGGGGAGATCTAAGGCAGGTAGTGGCGTGTCGTTATGGTTCCATTTCATGTTTTTCTATCTTCCCTATCATCTCCAGCATTACATAGATAAAGTTTTCCTTAGTGTGTGGGCTGTACTTAATAAGACAATTTTTTGTATATCTCTTAAGCTGGGGTTTCCAGGGATTCTTTCATTGTGTTGTTTTGTTCCATTTTTTATCATTCCAAGTGCACCTACTATCACTGGTACAACTCTTGTTTTCAATTTCCACATTTTTCCTATTTCAATTTCCAGGTCTTTATATTTTGACAGTTTTTCAAATTCCTTGATTGCTATGTTACAATCCGCTGGACAAGCCATATCAATTAATAGACAAGTTTTCTCCTTCTGGTTTTTAACAATAATGTCTGGCCTGTTTGCTTCAATTTTTCTGTCTGTGTAGATGGTGTAATCCCATAGAATGGTTACATCTTCTATTTCTGTAACCGGTGCTGGGTGATGTTCATACCAGTGTTTGCCTACAGCTTTTCCATAATGTTTGCATATTGCCCAATGTAAATATTGCCCAACTCTATCGTGGCGATTTTTATATTCATTTGGGGCAAGCACAGAACAGCCTGAGATTAGGTGGTCTATTGTTTCTTGGTGTTTATCACAAAACCTGCATTTTGGATCCATATTATTATGCATAATATTTGCCTGAAAGTTTCTCGTGAAAAGACTTTGGTCTTGTGCTGCAAGAATAAAGCCTTCAGTTTCGGACTTTAATCCAGATGCACGTAACCATCGATGAGTATTAACTTTGTCAACATTAGATTTATTGGCACGTACTGGATATTGGCCATGCAGAGGTTTGTCTTGCCAGCGCTGTTTCATCTGTTCAAGAGCTTTATCTTTGGCTTTCATTTTCATATTCTTTGCCGCAATAGTCGGCTCTTGGCTTCCGTTCTGCTTTTCTACAGAATCTACTAACTGTAAATCTTGTTTGAATTTACTGCCTTCTTTTATTATTGAATATTATTATTATTATTATTATTATTATTATGTCATTTTCCATCATATTTCGATTTCTGCTTTGGTCTCACTACCAACCAAGTCTGCGGGGAGACCTAAGGCAGGTAGTGGCGTGTTGTTATGACTCCATTTCATGTTTTTCTATCTTCCCTATCATCCCCAGCATTACATAGATAACGTTTTCCTTAGTGTGTGGGCTGTACTTAATAAGACAATTTTTTGTATATCTCTTAAGCTGGGGTTTCCAGGGATTCTTTCAATGTGTTGTTTTGTTCCATTTTTTATCATTCCAAGTGCACCTACTATCACTGGCACAACTCTTGTTTTCAATTTCCACATTTTTTCTATTTCAATTTCCAGGTCTTTATATTTTGACAGTTTTTCAAATTCCTTGGTTGCTATGTTACAATCCGCTGGACAAGCCATATCAATTAATAGACAAGTTTTCTCCTTCTGGTTTTTAACAATAATGTCTGGCCTGTTTGCTTCAATTTTTCTGTCTGTGTAGATGGTGTAATCCCATAGAATGGTTACATCTTCTATTTCTGTAACCGGTGCTGGGTGATGTTCATACCAGTGTTTGTTTACAGATTTTGCATAATGTTTGCACATTGCCCAATGTAAATATTGCCCAACTCTATCGTGGCGATTTTTATATTCGTTTGGGGCAAGCACAGAACAGCCTGAGATTAGGTGGTCTATTGTTTCTTGGTGTTTATCACAAAACCTGCATTTTGGATCCATATTATTATGCATAATATTTGCCTGAAAGTTTCTCGTGAAAAGACTTTGGTCCTGTGCTGCAAGTATAAATCCTTCAGTTTCAGACTTTAATCCAGATGCACGTAACCATCGATGAGTATTAACTTTATCAACATTGGATTTATTGGCACGTACTGGATATTGGCCATGCAGAGGTTTGTCTTGCCAGCGCTGTTTCATCTGTTCAAGAGCTTTATCTTTGGCTTTCATTTTCATATTCTTTGCCGCAATAGTTGGTTCTTGGCTTCTGTTTTGCTTTTCTACAGAATCTACTAACTGTAAATCTTGTTTGTATTTACTGCCTTCTTTTATTATTGAATATTTTTTCTTTCTTTCTTCATGTTGCCTTACTAATTGTATCATCCAATCCTTTGTTGTTTCTATGTATGTTATTATTATTATTATTATTATTATGTGATGAGTTTCGTCTTTTTCATTAATTTTCTTTGGCGGAATTTGGAGGCTTTGCGTTAAATACTTTAATTATCTGAAATAATTCTGGCATTGGAGAAGCTTGATGGTCTTTTAAATGTATTTCGAGGTAGTTTGGTAATAACTAGCAAAGGTATTTTAGTCATGAATGAAAAATGAAATTTTTTGTGACGAAAATCTGTTGAGAGATAAAACGTTTTTTTAGTGATATGTTGCCGTTCAATTAACAATTAGTCTAAGGCATAGAGTTTATATCACACACACACACACACACACACACACACACACACACACACACACACACACACACACATATATATATATATATACATATATATAGATAGATAGATAGATAGATAGATAGATAGATAGATAGATAGATAGATAGATAGATTGAAGTTCAAAAAGTGAATAGAATGCGTAAAGAAAAGGTAGGAGATTTATCTTTAATCTAACATGTTTCAATTTATTAAGGTTCTTCGGAGACTTGTTAATAAGACGATGATAATTTTTATTTGTTAATAAACAATGAAAATGTTTAAATCAGACTTTTTAACAAGTATCTGAAGAAGCTTAATGTGAGATTACAGACGTTTATACACCCTATTCCTTATTTATCCTTTTTTATAATCATAACGCCCCAAACAAAGTCAGCTTACTGCCACTGGTGTGCAGTGGGGTTACTTAAGAGCAAAGTTATGAGAAAGAGTAACAGGTTACAGGAGTTGTCAGGGGGTGGGTAAGAGAAGGATGAAAATACTGATGAGAGTGGAGTTGACGGAGAAAGGAGCATGAGAAAGAGGGTGCAAGTTAGGTTATATAGGAGGAAAATTATGAGAAAGAGTGACAGGTTACAGGGCGTGTCAGGAAGTGGGTAAGAGAAGGGTTAAGATACTGAGAGTGGAGTGGACGGGGAAAGGAGCATGAGAAAGAGGGTGCAAGTTAGTGAAATAGGAGATGACTATTTACTATATTTAAATTCTTGGAGATTGTAGGTATCGGGGAAGCATATAAACGGAAGGGAATTCCACAGGCGGGAAGTGTGAGAAAAGAAGCTGGTGGAGTAGAATTTGCGTTTACAATTTATTGGTTTCACAGTAAAAGGGTGGGACCTAGTTGCTAATCTTTTGACTCGATGAAATTGATTTGTAGGTGGTACCAGGAAGTTAAGTTCACCGGAGCAGAAGCCGTGAAATAATTTGAAGAAGAGACACAGGGAAGCCACACTGTGCTGGTGAGAAAGTGACCGTATTTGAGCTGCCAAGTCGGGATCGATCACATTACAGATTCTTCGTTGGATTTTGTCAAGGGCCCCTAGGTGGGTAGCAGGGGCACCCGAGCAGATATCACAGCAGTCCTATTCATATATATATATATATATATATATATATATATATATATATATATATATATTGATTCATCTTTCACTAAATAATATAGACAAGTTTTTGTCGATTTATTTTATGTAAATCTTTTTCATATTGTCTGATAAGCTTAATAGCATTATCGTTCAAAGAGGAAAGAAAATCACAATAGGGATACAAGTTTTTATTTAATTCTGAGCTTTCGGCTTACATCAGCCATTATCAAAGATGAAAATAATGTTGGGTGTAACGGGCAGTTCGAGGACGGACGATAGTAATAGTCGTCTATTTTGTTTGTGTGGAGGATTGGTGAACACGTGCGTCCATGCTGGAAGCGAAAATCGCACTACAGCTTGTGGCGTCTCACATGACCAGACGAGAGTTGGGGCGAGAAGTATTAAGTATGGAAAGCCATTGGGATAACCAATCGCTTCTGTTATCTATTATGGGCATTTGAAAATGTGTGTGGAGATTTCGTAGTTAATTTGTTCAGATTACGTTTCAACAGTTTTATGTATATGGCTTCCCGTATTTTTAATTTTTTGTTTATTGTTTTCATGATTTTATTCATTCTCATATATATATATATATAAGAAAAATTAAGGCAAAGACGTTATTTCCTGGTAAATCAGAAGCCAACGAAATAACCATCCCTGTAAGGATTATTCTGAGAAGAGCTTTGACTTCCCGAAGTTAAGAAACAAAGTATATCAGCACGCAGTGTGGGTATAGAAAAATCCAAAGGCTTCCGATTTACCATGAAATAACGTCTCTGCCTTAATCTTTCTTATATTTGCTCTATATGTATTTATATACATATATATTTAGAGCTCTCTTAGGGAGTTATCCGACCACTGTATGTACAGGATACTCCTTTGAATTCTTCTACACCCACACCGCATCGCATGCTGATATATATATATATATATAAATACGCACTGGAATCAGGAAGAAAAAGGATTTTACACGTGTAAAATAAAGACGGAATCTGATGATGGTTTGCCTGAAATAGGCCGATACTTCCGATTTACCACGAAATAACGTGCGTGCCTTAATTTTTCTCATATTTGCTCTATATGTATTTATATACATATATATTTAGAGCTCTCTAAGGGAGTTATCCTACCACTGTATGTACAGGATACTCCTTTGAATTCTTCTATACCCACACTGCATGCTGATATATATATATATATATATATATATATATATATATATATATATATATAAGAATCTTTGGTTAATGCGCATGCAATTTATGTGTTTTTGATTAGTGCGCTATACGAAAACATCGATTAGTGCAAACATAATTCTCGGTTAGTACTTTAAAACATTTCTGTATATCGCATTCCCAGTTGAGATTAAAAAATGATGTGGCCTTTATTGGCACGTATTGATTTTTTTATTCTCTGTTAGGATGATAAATCTTTATCTCTGAACTATGTGAATGTGACTTTTTCCAATAGCAAAATATAAATTGATAAGCAACTTGCATACTAGTTATCAAACAGGTTTTGTCTTACTGCTCATGATGAGTAAGTTCGATCCTCAATGGAGTTTTCTCTAACTCATCAATGAGGCAGAGAATTCGTTTATGACCGTTGGAGAAATTAATCCACTGCAGAAGAAAATCAAGACTGCTTGTACTCTTCAGCAGGTTCCACTGTCAGGATCTGTTTCTAGGGTGAATGGAAAGACGGGCAATCAGCTTACGAAAACAAATCGGAGAAGTATTTTAAGAGCGGAGTTTTTCCTTAACGGCAAACTTTGTTTAGAATTCGTGAGGGAAAGTCATATTAAATAAAAAAAACGACATAAAAAACACAACTCGATAGCAAAATAGCATTTTGTTTCCCTGATGATCAGTAATTCTCTGCTACCCACTTCAAGCTACCCACTTCAAGCTACCCACTTCAAGCTACCCACTTCAAGCTACCTATAACTTTGCCTACTTTAAGTCAAAATTTAATTTAATCTATAAATATTGGTTAATCAGCCGTTAATGTTAACTTCTGAACATGCGAGTAATGAGGAAGTTCGAAAGAAAATGGTAATGAAACGTCATATACATAATGTTGTGAAGTTGTGGCGAAACTTCGCCGCAAATTGTAGTGGCCGGTTTGTACCGGAAGTAAAACACGGAACATGAAGGTAGGTTAAAAAAAAAACAGTGTACTAGTATAACAAGAAACAAGATATTTAAAAGAAAGTGTTCATAAATAGTAATATAGAAATAAGTCCGAAGGTACACTACCGGCCATAATTATTAGGTCAGCTCAGTCTTTTTTTTAAAGAAATGATGTATTTCATATTATTCTTAGTATTTATTGTCAAATAAAAATAGAATGGTTCTTTTTCATTATCACTTTGCAAAATTTTACAAGGCAAGGAAGTAAAGATGAACTCGTCCGAATCAGCCAAAGTTTTTTCATTCTTTCACGAATGAAACTGCAATATAGGTAATTATTAAATATTTACAAATTCATTTGATGCACATGTTATTGTGCAATATTAACAAAAGAACCATTCCATTTTCATTTACAATTATTCACTTAGCAATAAATACTGAAAAATAGGAAGAAATACATCATTTTTTTTAAACACTGAGGTAGCCTAATAATTATGGCCGGTAGTATATATATATATATATATATATATATATATATATATATATATATATATATGAAGTGTAAGAAGCCTTGAACGTTTTGTTTAAAGTGTAGATTTATTGTTATCTTTATTATCAATATTACTTGCTTTTGAATAATACATTAAGTGTCCATAATGGTATTTGTGTCGCTACACGTGTTTCGTTCTCAATATATATATATATATATATATATATATATATATATATACACTACCGGCCATAATTATTAGGCAACCCCAGTTTCTTAAAAAAAATGATATATTTCATACTATGTTTAGTATTTATTGCGAAGTGGATAATTCTAAATGAAAATAGAATGGTTCTTTTGTTATTATTACTTTGCAAAATTTTACAAGACAATAAAGCAAAAATGAACTCATTCGAATCACCCCAAATCTTCTTCATTCTTTCATTGATGAAACTGCAATATAAGTAATTATTAAATATTTATAGATTCATTTGATGCGCATGTTTTTGTGCAATATTAACAAAAGTACCATTCTATTTTCATTTACAATTATTCACTTGGCAATAATTACTATAAATAGTATGAAATACATCATCTTTTCAAAACACTGGGTTGGGCTAATAATTATGGCTGGTAGTGTATTATTATGATGCCTGACTAGTAGCTGTCGTTAACTGCTCTATCTTCACTGCTCGTACTGATCCCATCGACTGTTCTCTAGAAGTGACGCAGGTAATTTATATATAGCAAGAGGAAGAGTCCATTCCGCGTAGGAGGGTACCATAGCACATACTTATTATAGGGAAGAGACATTTGATATTTTTAGAATAAATGATAAGAAAAGAAAGTTTGGAGAATTTGATACTCATCTGGCATACTGAATGCAAGATAGTTATATGACAGCGTCGTAACTTCCTCACTAGCTCCTACATGGATTGTGAGGATAGCGAAATGTCGAAATTTAATAAAAGTTAGGAATCATGGGAAGAGAAGTCATGATGGAGCTAAAGAAGCACCTAACCTAAAAGAAGAACACATTCATTCTACAAACGAATATATATATATATATATATATATATATATATATATATATATATATATACTAACAGTATAGTCCGGCGTTGTTCAGGTGTAATGAAAGCTTTTAACTCAGACTCTTTGGACGTTGGTACTAAAGACTAAAAATCAATAGTTGTTTCCAGTTAAAGCGAAACCGTGGACTGAAAGAAAAATAAATGGATGTAAGTCAAATTTTGGTTTCCTGGTAACGATATCAAATAAGTTTTTTTTCCATCGTAAACTGAATTTTGAAGGCTAAATAAGTCGTCTGAGTAAATGGTATCATGGCTGAGACTAAGAACTACAATTATACCTACTTAGAGCCAAATCCGAAGCAAAAACTAAAATAAAAGGGCTGAAACAATACAGCCATACAGGCAGATAAACAGAGACACACACAAACATCTTGCTTTTCATATATATATTATCGGTTTTCTGCACGACTGTAAGAACTGCAACCTTGAAACTGCTGAATATCGTTTCTTATGGCTTTGTCTATGAGTGTATAAAATTTGATTAAAATCGGACCACTTCTTCTATAACCCGATTCATTCGATTCTCGATTTTCGATATTTATCGGGGGTACCTCGACACAAAATCTATCTAAGAACACTCGCAGACGCTTATAATACAACTGTGTAAATTTTCTAGAAAATCGGTTCAGCCGTTTCGGAGTCTATAGGTAACGGACACACACACAAAGTTCTATTTATAAATAAGTTTATATATATATATATATATATATATATATATATATATATATATACCCACAGAGCAAAGTACATTACTTAAATGGTCAAAACAAATATATATTTGGGATCAACCAAAGACACCTTTAAGACCAGGTGGTTAAATCATAGGTCTACATTTAAAATAGAATACTTAAAAAATTGTGCAAAATTGGATAGCCACGTGTGGAAACTGAATTCAAAATATGGAAAAGAACTAGACATAACGTGGGGTCTAGTGAAAACAGGCAAGCCTTACAACGATAGCAAAATTTGCAGACTGTGCCAAGAAAAAAAGTTAGCGATTATTCTATTCCCAAACAAAAATGAACTATTGAATGAAAGAACTGAAAAAAAATACCTACTAGTTTCATACAACCATGGATAAAAACGTTTCTTGTAATTTTAAAAATTGCATGTTCAAAATTTCCCTGTCACGTGAGCGTTCAAAAATATTACGGTTATGTGAGCGTTCTTAAAAAAAGATAAAAATTAAAAAAAACAACAAAAAAAAACCCGGTAAAATCAGTCATTGCAAATCGCTTGAAGACATTACATGGTAGAAACCTAGATCACGTAATAACCCGTTTACAAGTCAAGAATATTTCAAAAGTTCTACAATATAATTGTATTGAACACCTTTTAATACAACTGTGGACTGGTCTAATTTTATTATGACCAAAATCTAAGTAATTAAAAAATCAATCAATCAATCAATCAATATATATATATATATATATATATATATATATATAGTATGTGAAAATATATATATATATAGTATGTCAAAAATATTCTGAAATTTACATTCGTTGAATGGTCATTTCAGCGAGAAAAGTCTCGCTTCATCAGCAACGATCGAAAGTAAAAATTTATTAATTCAAATATGGTACAAACTTTCTATACCGGAAGAAGCCCCAAAACATATCCAATAACAGGAATTTAAAAAAACGAGGAGGTAAATTAGAAAAAATAATTTAATTTGTCGGCCAGACATAAAAAAAAGAGGAAAGCAGAAACTGGGGTTAATTAATCTCTGTTTCTGCGAATAAACTTGTCGACTTTAGATATTGAAATTCGAGTCACAAGTTTATTCGCCTGAAGAGAGTCAACTTTAGACTCGAAACACATGTAGCGTCACAAATACCATATTGACACTTAATACACCATACAAAAAGCAAGTAATGTTAATACCAATAACAACAATAAAACTACACTTTAAACATAACGTTAAAGGTTTCTCTCACTGTTTTCTCTATACCAATTTCTCTCGTTGGAACGACCCCTATTTCTGTTTTTAATATATATATATATATATATATATAATAGGTTGGCACCTTTTAGACCCGTCAGTGTAGCAATTCTTCTGTATTTTACTCCAGGGTACAGGCCTGTTAATTACCACTCTAGAATTATAATATTTACAAAGGCAATATTTATCTGCCTTAACAGAGCAATGTACATCGATCTTTTTCCTTAACTGACTAAGAATTGTTTTGCAGCGGACACTAATGTCAGGCGCAGAAACTTTTCATTGCCAGCATGGTACCCAGTAAAGTCTTCAAGTCGATCGGCAAACACTTGCAGGAGAAGCGGAAGAATTACAATTTGAACTACAGATCAGTGCAAAGTTCCGAGAATGCTGTTCAAATAAAGACACCTTGTTGAATGTGCTTCAAAGAGTTTAATAGAGTTATGATTAAGAATGAGAAGCGAGTGGTGTCTGCCCAAGAATTGAAGCTGCACAACCCGGAAGATGCATTTAAAGTGGTTTCCCAATAGGCATGGGATGAAAGCGGAAATTTTCGCATCACTAAGAAAGCAGACAAGAAGCTTCTAACTGACATGCATACCTGCTCTCGCTCAAAGATTGAATGACATGATTCGGAAGGAAGGAAATGATGTTGAAGAATAGAAATAAAGTCCTGACACTGTGTTCGTTTTATCATGATTTATAGGCTTCTGCTATTAAATCTGTTGTAATAAAAAAGTGTCACAATATTTCGACTAAACCATGATTTAAAAGAAGGAGAAAATGTTAAAGACTAAATTTTGAAGCCTGAGAGTTTTGTCTTCATTTTTCGAGTAGTGTGACTCTATTATTCAATATGTTTTAGTTAAAAAAACAAACTAACCGACATTACTTATTAATTGACTCTCGGCAATTGTTTTATTGTGTTTGAATCTGAAATCCGATAAAACTAACGGCCGGCGCACTTCCTTACACAGAAAACAATATCTGATAACGCAGTTCGTCACTCAAGTGATCTTGTGAAATGTCATAATGTGTTTTAGTTCGTTCATTTTGTGATGCTTTTGTGATTTGAGAAGAAATAATGGTCCGTAAATAATTGCCAATAAATAATTGCCAATAAATAATTGCCAATAAATAATTGCCAATAAATAATTGCAAATAAATAATTGCCAATGAATAATTGTCAGTAAATAATTGCCCGTAAATAATTGCTAATAAATAACTGCCAATAAATAATTGTCAATAAATAATTGCCGTAAATAATTGCCAATGAATTATTGCCAGTAAATAATTGCCCGTAAATAATTGCTGATAAATAATTCCCAATAAATAATTGTCAATAAATAACTGCCGTAAATAATTGCCAATAAATAATTGCCAATAAATAATTGTCAGTAAATAATTGCCAATAAATAATTTCCAGTAATTCAGATTGATAGAATTCTTATGGAAAATACATTTTTCACAACCAGCAAACAATGTTGATCGACAATGACATGTTTTTGTTGAGAATGTTTGATTATCGATTTATTTTTTATAGCTTATTCTTTTCTAGGTTATTTAAAACAGATATATATATATGAGTGTAAATCAATCTTGAGAACGTTGCAAGGCGAGTCATAGCTGTGATACTAAGAAGTAATTATGACTGAGTAGTGAGTTAAAAAGAGTAACCCAAAATGCCAAAGACAGGGGGCGGGGATACTAGAATCAAGCAAGTACAAAAATTTAAATACCTAGGAAGTGTTCTAACAGGAGATGGAAAGTGCGACACAGAGATCCGAGGGCGAATTGGCATGGCAAAGGACGCGTTCCAGTAGATGAGTAAAGTACTAACACACAGGAAAATTTCACTAGAAACAAAGAAAAGAAATCTGGATTGCTATGTGATGTCAGTTCTTCAATACGGCAGTGGATGCTGGACAATATCATTGAAAATAAGGACAAAACTTCCAGCAGCTGAAATGTGGTTCTACAGAAGGATGCTGTGGATATCATGGACCGAGCATGTGAGCAATGATGAGGTTTTGGAAAAGATGGAACCGAAAAGGAAATTAATACTGAGCATCAGGAACAGACAGCTGAAGTTCCTGGGACATGCAATGAGGAAGGAAGGCTTGGAGAACCTGATACTATCGGGCTAGATAGAAGAAAAAAGAGGCAGAGGAAGGTAGAGGATAACATATTTGAAGGACCTGGTCAGGTAGATGATGGGACGGGGGTTGCGTGGTGTAACAGGAGAAAACATACTAAGAGCCACCAGGGATAGGAAGACGTGGAAAGCCATAATCGCCTACGTCCTGAAAGAACAGGGAACATAGAAGAAGAACGTTGCAAGGCGAGTCTTAGCTGTAATAGTCAGAAGTAATGACACTAAACAATGTAGTTTACATTTGAATATTTGCCATAGAAATAGCGATAGGGTAGTAATAGGTTCGTAACGTTTTGTTAGTGGGAAAAAGCTTACTACAGTAAATTATTGTACGCAACTGATGTGCATTGTGATGCAGTGGATATCAGCTGAAAACGAGAAATTGGAGATCCGAGTTCGAATTCCAGTTGAATTCGTTACATTCACTTACACGCAAATACCCTTGGGAAAGGTATTAATCCGTATCTTCTCTTTAGCTATGAGTTATATAACAAGACATATTAGGTTTTATAGCCTTAGCAAACAGTCGACCGCAGAACTTAATGACAATTTACGATGGGAACATCTTCTGCTCAGTCAGTCATGTCGTTTTCCAGACATGATCACCGAAGCGTGTATCTCGTATAGATACACTTATCTGACTGACTGACCATTCGAGAGAGTGATCCAGTAGATTAAGCTGTTCGTTCGTGGATTTTGCTGACATAGATGTTGTGAGTTCAATACTTGAGTCGGGCAGTGTATACTTGAACTCAGTGATAACAGGCGAGCACTAACTGAGCAGTACTGTCAAAAAGAACTAGACGATATATCTAGACATAGACAACGGAATCAATAGATTAAATATAGAGTTTAATTCAGAATTTTATGTAGGTTACCCAGATCAATATTCACTTGAGGAAGGCCGGAAATCGCAACGGCCGAAACGTGTGATGCCAACAACACAGATGAGGAGAATCGAAGAATAGCCCAAATATAAATAGTGTAAATATTTATTATAGAAGATGGATTGTTAAATTTGGACTGTTATGTAGGGATTAATTAGCTGAAATATGCAGAGTCCAAGAAAGAATCCCTTGTCTTCGGGCTCAACGTTTTGAATTAAAATATCTTATTTACGGAGCGATGTCATTGTTTCTTGTTCGGTGAAAAAAGCCTTTTGTCGTTTCTTTATGTAATATTTAATAGGCTCACAAAGACAGATTTTTGGTTGAAGAAATCTAATGTTTGATTGGTTCTAAATTGCTGTCCATTTTTATGTCTGTTTTTGTACCTCTTCTTGGTGGCGTGAGCTAATCTATTTTTTTAATATTTGATGAAGACATCTGTCAATTTTGAGTATTATCTCTAATCTAAGTTGTAACAAATGTTACGGGAAAGATTCTGTTATGGCAGACTTATAAGCGGCGTTTGTGACTTTCAAAGCGGTATTAGAAAACTGCATTATGACAGACATGAATAACAAAGTTAGAAATATAGAAGCTATTAGAAAATTTCCAATTCCATAGTTTTCAACTCTGCAACGAAACAAAAAATAGTTTACCAACCTATCTCGTCAACCCGAATGTGAGGATTTTTATTTTTGTTCCTTTTTATCAAGTGATGTGGCCTTGGTTTTAAGACCACTCAAAGAAAACACGAACGCAGCGGATTGGGTTAAATACATATATTGACAACAATACCAAGTACAATACAACATATAATAAATACAGATGTTCAATCAAATATAATCGCTTAGCAGAGTCTTGAAGTATCGCAATTATGCTACTACTACAGTTACTCGACTTAGTGATATTTACCCTTCTTCCCCACTTGAGAGAGATGTGACACAAGGTCTTTTTTAATGTGGGGAACCTGAGCGCGTACGCCCAGGTACTGGTCAAACATTACCTATCCACTGCGGTGAATAGGTTCAAAACTGGTCTTAAACTGGTCATTTTAGGCCCCAGCCCGAAGGCCGGAGTCCCAGTTACTCGACTAAGTCCCTCGCCAAGTACTGTCTCCTGGCTTAAATAGAACCTGGATGAGTTCACACTGATATGTGGGTAATGCTCCCACAACGTCAAAGATATATATGCCGCATGTTGTGAACAAACACACCACGTGATGTAAACAAAAAAAATATTCGGACGCTATCGTGAAATACGTTTCTAATTTAAATTTAAAAATCACTCGTTTCTGATGAAGGACCGAGGGCGGTCTGAAATATAAAATACAATAATAAAAATAAACAAATACTGTCCAAAAAAAGTACATTTTTAAATTCAAAACTTTTTATTAATATTCTATTCTTTCCTATACATATTAAGACAGTATACGTGGATCATCACTATGTCATATATATATATATATATATATATATATATATATATATATATATATATAAAAGATTAGTCTGTATATCTCTTTCGTAGAAACACAAAGTTGCGATTCTATTGCTACTTATTTCTACTTGGCAAATATATTGATTTGCTTTATTCCATAGTTCCACTAGTTCAAATCTTTACAGCTAGGATTCATCATGGCACATGCACTGGGATAAATCATCCCCTTTCCCTTTGTATTCCATTAGTAAATAAGAAGTTCTATTTAAAAAGATTATTTCAAGAAACCCCGAAGAGGATACTTCCCCGAACGCTACAATGTTAACCACTTCAAATCTATGGTCCGCTTGTATCGTTCAAACTCGTCTTCATAATTGGTATTCATTATCTCCTTTTCTTATGCTTGTAAAACAACCTCATTTATTAACTCACTTCCTTGAGTGACTCTTGAACCTTGTACTACCTGAGAAATTAATAAGAAATTATCTTTGCATTATAAACTGTCCCTTTTCGAACCAGTTTATTCCTCTTTATCAAAAGGTTTCGGTTGTTCTACTATTTTGCATTTTTTATATCACTTCTTCTATGTGCCCTATCCCTTCAGGACGTAGGCAATCATAGCTTTCCACGTTTCCCTATCCCTGGTGGCTCTGAGGACTCTTTCTCCTGTTGCACCATGCAACCCTCGTTCTATTCTCCACCCGATTAGGTCCTTCAAATATGTTATCCGTTGCTTTCCTCTGTCTCTTTTTCCCTCTATCTGGCCTGTTAGTATCAGGTTCTCCAGGCCCTCCTTCCTCATTGCATGTCCCAGGAACTTCAGCTGTTTTCCTGGTGCTCAGTATTAATTTCTTTTTTGTTTCCATCATTTCCAAGACCTCATCATTGCTCACATGTTCGATTCATGATATCTGCAGCATCCTTCTGTAGAACCACATTTCAGTTGCTTCAAGTTTTTCCTTCATCTTTGATGATAATGTTCAGCTTTCACAGACGTATTGAAGGAAAAACAGCACGTAACAATCCAGTACTCTCTTCCTTGTTTCTAGCGAAATTGTCCTGTTTCTTAATATCTTAGTCATGTTCTGGAATGCTTCCTTCGCCATGCCAATTCGACTTCGGATCTCTGTATCGTACTTTCCGTCTAAGTCGAGATATTCTAGTATCATACACTAGATATTTAATCCTAGTATCTTTAACTTTGTTTTCTTTATCACAGGATTCTCTTTGATGGTCTGAAACGAGATGTTTCAATTGTACATTTTTTAAAATCATTTCACCCCAAGCAAGGCATTCCACTGCCACTATTGCACAGGGGGTAATGCAGGGGAAAGTGATGAGAAAGAGTGGTTAGTTATAGGAAATGTCGAAATGAGAGTGGTAGACAGATGAGGATGGGGGTTGGGTAGATGGGAAGAGTGTTTGAAGGAATGGATGCGATTTCGTGAGATAGATGTCTATTGACCTTACATTTAAATTCCTGGAGATTGTAGCTGTCGGGGAAGCAAGTATATGGAAGGGAATTCCACAGACGGGAAGTGCGAGAAAAGAAGCTATTAGAGTAGAAATTGTGGTTACATTTAATCTGTTTCACTGTAAAAGTTGATCTAACTGTAAATGGGTGGGACCTTGTTGCTATTCTGGTTGCACGAGTAAATTCTTGTGGCGGGGACATCAGTGAGTTAAGTTCATCGGAGCAGAAGCCATAAAAATATTTAGAATAGACAGAGAGAAGCGACATCCCGCCAATGAGAAAGTGGCTGGAGTCGAGTTGCCAAGTCGGGACCTATCACATTACAGATTCTCCTTTAGAGTCTGTCGGGAACGCTGAGATGAACAACGAAGACGCCTGACTATCTATGACAGCAGTATTCTATGTACGGAAGGATGGTTGATTTATATATGTGGAAGATTGATTCAGGCGGAAAAAACTTCTTGGGCCGACACAGTGACCCCACCTTCCTAGCAGCGGATTTAGCTATTGAAGGAAAACACATCTCTATTAGTATCTTCAGAAGCCCGCTTTTTCTAACGTTCGTGTTCGAAATGCAATCAAAGTAATGTTTAAGGAAATAATGGATTTAGTTTAATCCATACTCTGACATTATTTAATTTTACTTCGTACGTTTTATATATTGAATACTGCGTTTTAGTCGAACTCTGAGTATATTTTAGTCTACAACCCTTTGGGATTTATAGAGACTATCTGTTCTTAGGCTTGGTGTGATATACAAAGAGAAAGGCAGCCATATTGACCGGCGTGCATTTCAACTGATTCAATCATAAATGAACTGAACAATGATAGCATTCTGAATGTTCCACGATACTCACTTTAGTGAGTAGCTGGTGTCAGCTTTCCATTTTCTACCATTGTTGCAATATTATTGTAAATAATTTAGGTTTTCTTGTGGTGCAGTAGATATCGACGCGGAAAGACAAATTGGAGTGCCGAGTTCGAATTCCGGTTGAATTCCTTGGATCCGTTTACGCTCAAATAGCCTTGAGAAATATATTAATCCGTCTCTTCCCTCCAGTTATGTGTAAAATAATAGGACAGACTGGGTTCTATAGCCATAGCTGTCAATCACGCTACCGCAGAAAGCAATGGCAACCTACTGCGGGATAATCTTCTGACTAGTTCTGTCTCTTTCGAGACATGATCGCCCAAGCGTGTATCACGTATGGCACTTAACAGACTGACTGAATATAATAGTTAAAAACATAATTAAAACTTCTACTGGGTATAAAGTGGGGGATCGTTTTTTATTGTTAGAAAGCAATCAACTGACCCCCTACTAATTATTACTTTATAATATAATACATCTCTTCTCCCTCTAGCTATGGGCTAAATAACAGGACAGATTGGATTCTATAGCCTTGGTCAGCAACCAGTCTACCGCAGAAAGTAATGGCAACCTTCTGTCCAGTCAGTCATGTCTCTCGAAAAAAAGTTCCAAAAACAGAAATTAGGAGAAGAAACACTCAATGTCTAAGCATCCGGTTCGTTTCTATTTTTTAATGTCTTGAAAACTAAATCAGTAAGTCGGTTAGGTGTCATACGTGAAACACATAATTGACTGGGCAGAAGATTTCTCTCAGAAAGTTGCCAATACATTCAGCAGTAGAAAGGTTGCCAACCAAGGCTATAGAAACTAATCTGTCCTGCCATTCAACAATGTAAACAACAATCAGACGGTTAAGTGCCATACGTGATACACGCTTGTGCGATCATGTCTCGAAAGAGACATGACTGACTGGACAGAGAGATTATCCTGCAGAAGGTTGCTATAGCTTTGTGCTGTAAACTGGTTGCCAACTAAGGCTATAGGACCCAATCTGTCCTGCTGTTCAACAATGAAAACAACAATCAGTCAGTTAAGTGACATACGTAAAACAGGCCTGGGCGATCCTGTCTCGAAAGAGACATGACTGACTGAGCAGAAGATTATGCCGCAGTAGGTTGCCATTTCTTTCTGCGATAGACTGGTAGCCAGCCAAGGCTATAGAACTCAATCTGTCCTATTATTCGACAATGAAACGAACAATCAATCAGTTAAGTGCCATATATGATACACGCTTTCGGTGATCATGTCTCGAAAGAGACATGACTGCCTGGGCAGAAGATTATCCCACAGTAGGTTACCATTGCTTTTTGTGGTAGACTGGTTGCCAGCCAAGGCTATATAATCCAATCTGTTTTACTATTCAATAATGAAACAACAATCAGTCGGTTAAGTGCAATACGTAATACACTCTTGGGGTCTAATGTCTCGAAAGAGACATGACTGACTGGGCAGAATATTATCCCGCAGTAGGTTGCTATTGCTTTCTGCGGTAGACTGGTTGCCAGCCAAGGCTTTAGAACCCAATCTGTCCTGCCACTCAACAATGAAAGCAACAATCAATCGTTTATGTGCCATACCTGATATACACCTTGGCGATCATGTCTCTTTCGAGACATGGCAGAAGATTTCCTTTAGAGGTTGCCATTACATTCTGCGGTAGACTGATTGCTCGCCATGGCTGAAGAACCAATTTGTCCCCCCCTTTCGTTTGCAGGAAGAAGTGACGAATTAATACCTTTCCTGATGGCATTTGTGGGTAAATGAATACAATAAAATTGAACTGGAATTCGAACTCGGCTACTCCAATTTCTTGTTCCGAGTTGATATTCACTGCACCACAACACACATCACTGAATGTTTTAGTGAAATATAATGATGACATTGAGGTAATATATTAATGGATAATATGATACATGTTTTCAAGAATTATTTACATAGAAACAGCTGTGCCACGGCGTCGTACTATTCTCGATAATGTAATTCAATTCCTGTCATTAGCTTCAGAAACACAAGATCGTATTACATTCATGTTACATTATAAATACGAATATTCGATCGCTTTAAAGAGTGTAAAATTATTCAAGGCCCTTTTGATATTTTATCCCATGAACAATTTTTTCTCGACACGAGTCTGACATGACACAGACTCTGCATTCAGTCTGTGATTGTTACCTTCTTAACAGATCATAACAGAAACTGGCGGCTATTTGTACAATTTTCAATCCATTCAGCAAATTAGAAGGAAGGATTTTATAATTACGGAGATGTTCGTGGTATGTGTTCTTTTATCACGAAATCGGATCGAAAAAGACCCGAATAAGAAACCTTGCAATAATCGCAAATTATTAAAAAACAAAACAAGGAATGATCGTCACTATTTGTGAGCAAGAGACTCTACCCGTTGTCAATGTTACGAAGTCAGACGGAGAATGGTTGACATTTTCATGGTGCGATGCATAAAGGATTCCTCGCCACTGATTTATTCTGAACCTTATTGTTTGTGATTGCTCGCTCTGGTGATTTTCCTTATATCAATATTTGTAAAACCGACAGAAAATTTCGGTCAGGCGAGTACTTCTACGATTTGTAAACAAAAGAAAATTTTGCTTCAGCAAATATTCGTATTATTTCTCTTTCCCCCGATATATATAGTCATCCGTTTTGCTGTATTATAACTCATCAGTACGGCTTAGACTCCGGTCGCTTACTTAGCCCAACCCAAGATTGAAACCCGACCGCAGTGGCGTCAGCCGGTGATTCTACCTCTA
Source organism: Ascarosepion bandense (assembly GCA_037127315.1). Classification (NCBI taxonomy): domain Eukaryota; kingdom Metazoa; phylum Mollusca; class Cephalopoda; order Sepiida; family Sepiidae; genus Ascarosepion; species Ascarosepion bandense. The sequence continues at coordinate 1,303,466 of JBBBDQ010001431.1, forward strand.
GGCCACGAGCGTCCAGTAAAAGAAAGTAGGCTTTTTAGTTTTTAGCGCGTATAAACACGCCCAATAGCTAGAGTACTCCAATTCATAATCGAATGAGCGGTGCGTAAATGTGTGTATATATATATATATATATATATATATATATATATATATATATATATGTATTGTGTGTATTTTGGCAGCATCTACAAACCAGATCTTCTACAGTGAACTAAAAAACATAAAACAGATACTCATCAATAATAATTTTCCCAACTACATAGTTGATGAACAAATACATTACTTTCTTAAAAAGCTTAACATGGAAAAAACAACACATGATACTAACCCAACCAATCCTAAACATATCACTCTCTTATACCGTAGCCAGATGCACTCCAACTACCAACTAGATGAAAACATCCTAAAAAAACTCATAAATACTAATATTTCTCCGACAGACTCTAACAAAAGAATTAAGTTCATTATATATTACACTAAATCCACTACATCTAATTCATTTGTCCGCAACGACTCTTCCCCCACCGTTAGTGATTTGCAAAAAACCAATGTAGTATATAAATTCATATGTCCATTTAGAGAATGTATCTCTAACAACCTCAATAATATCTACATCGGCCACACCACAAATTCGCTCTCACGGCGTCTGACGTTGCACTTAAATAAAAATTCAAATATATTCCGTCATTTAGAACAACACGGTTATCAACGCACACTTCTGAGAAAAACGCTTGTTGATAACACGTACATACTCAAACAAGAAAATAATAAGCAGAAACTAAAAATCCTCGAAGCACTCTACATTAAACAATTTAAACCTGGTTTGAATACAATCAATTTCGATATTTCCAACAACGTACTCAAATGTCTGTAATCAGACCAGGGACCACAACACCACTATTTTGTCACTGTCTTCGGCCATCCGCCACGGTAGGGATGGACTTATATTTTCAATTCAATTATCTTTATTGTTAATAGCTTAAATGTCCTATGTTTACTGTGTGTTAATATTTACTCTTTGATAATGGCTTATGTGAGCCGAAAGCTTAGACCCGATAAAAAATCAACAATTACAGTGATTTTTTGTTGTCTTTCAACGACATCACCATCAAGTATATCAGACGGTATGAACGGATCCTACACAAAATTAATAGACAAAACTTGTCTATATTATTCAATGAAACCTGCATTAATATATATATATATATATATTTATAGTAGTAGTATTAAAACTAATGGAGTAACAATCCGTAGTAAGTGGCATTTACTTTTTAAAAGTGCTTGATACGTAGTATAACAATATTTATATTAATATTTTTACTATTGGAATTTATAATAAAAACATTTTAATCGCTACACGACGGCTGACATGTTTAGCTACTATCTACAGTACATCATCATGCGATATGCGGTTGAAAGAGTCAAGAAATTATATATATATATATATATATATATATATATATATATATATATATATTTAAACCAAATGCTAACTTATCCAGACTATTACAATTAAAGGAGGATCAGAAAGAGTTCTAGTGGGTTTGACTCAATACACTAATAGAAAGTAAAGTTAACGATTGATAGGGGAATGGGGTAGTTGGAAGAAATTAAGAGATTACGAAAGCAAATAACATAGTGTAAACTTTGTGTAACATTTAATCTAATCTTATTTATAAATGGAACTTTGTCTGTGTCTGTGTGTGTGTGTATCCGTTACCTATAGACAACGAAACAGCTGAACCGATTTTCTTGAAAATTTACACAGTTGTACTATAAGCGTCTGCGAGTGTTTTTAGCTAGGTTTTGTGTCGAGGTACCCCCGATAAATAACGAAAATCGAGAATGGAAAAAATCGGGTTATAGAAGGAGTGGTCCGATTCTAATCAAATTTCATACAGTGCAGAAAATCGATAATATATATATATATATATATATATATATATATATATATATATAAAAGATAGGATGTTTGTATGTGTATCTGTTTATCTGCCTGTATGTCTATTTTTTCAGCACTTTTATTTTAGTTTTTGCTTCGGGTTTGGCTCTAAGTAAGTATAATTGTAGTTCTTAATCTCAGCCATGATACCATTTACTCAGAGGACTTATTTAGCCTTCAAAATTCAGTTTACGACGAAAAATTCATTTGATATCGATACCAGGAAATCAAAATTTGACTTCCATTCATTCATTTTTCTTTCAGTCTACGGTTTCGCTTTAACTGGAAACAAGTATTGCTTTTAGTCTTTCGTGCCAACGTCCAAAGAGTCTGAGCTCCAGGACAATGGATTATTTTTAAAGCTTTCATTACACCCGAGCAACTCCGGGCTATACTACTAGTTTATATATATATATATATATATATATATATATATATATACACTAGGTGCAATTGATAAATTGTCGCAATTATTTTATTATTTCAAATATTCTTTAAGTTGAGTCTGAGCCCCAGGACCATGGATTAGTTTTAATTCTTTCATTACACCCGAGAAACGCCGGGCTGTACTGCTAGTGTTAGAATAAAACTAAATTTATCGCATAGCTATATTACAGTTGCATAAAACTATTAAAATGATTAACAGATGGTAACATCTTATATATCAATGCAAAAGTAATAAATTAATTGTGGATATATAGTTATATCTGTAGTAGAAAATATAATTAACTATGCTTTAACGTAAACGAAATGCGTTGTTAGCAAGTAAATGTCAATTTGTTTCGTTAATTTAACAGGGTTAATTTAGGAAACCATATAATTTGAATTTTTTCCTGTAAACACAAGAAACAAGACTCATGTAAAGATTTACAAGTTTAAGCTTTTTTTTAATATTTTTCATTTTATGGTCAGTCAGTTAAGTACCATGCGCGATACACGCTTTGGGCGATCATGTCTCCAAAGAGACATGACTGACTGGGCAGAACATTATCCCGCAGTAGGTTGCCATTGCTTTCTACGGTAGACTGGTTGCCGACCAAGGCTATAGAACCCAATCTGTCCTGTTATTTAACCCATAACTGGAAGGAAGAGACGGATTAATACCTTTCCCAAGGGTATTTGCGCGTAAGTGAATGCGAGGAATTCAACTGGAATTCGAACTCGGTTCCCCGATTTCTCATTCCGAGCCGATATCCACTGCGCCACAACGCACATCCGCACATTTTATGGTAGAATGTCAAAAGTATTTAGAAATGGATGTACTGTTTCTGTACGTCTTATTAAAAGATAAAATATGTTGATATCCTCGATATTTTAAAGTGTCCTTGCTGCTACCTATGTAAAATTAAATTAAAATCTACACTCACCTTAATTTTCTGGATAAAGTTACATATGGTTTAAATTTCTCCCTCTCTTTCTCTGTATATATGTCAATATATATATATATATATACATATATATATAATATTTTTACTCTTTCATCCGTAGATTGTCTGATGCGACAATCTTATAAAACAGAATAGAAGCAAGCAAAAAGGAAGGACTAACAATCAATCGTAAGAAGACAGAATGCATGGTTCGAACAACACAACAAGCATATTACTAATTTGATTTAACAAATTAAAACAAATGGAATTTAAACAAATGCAATTTAAATATATGAGATAAGTTTTAACAGAAGACTCAAAGTGTGACGCTGAAATCTGAAGAAGTATTGTGATTGCGAAAGTTGCTTCCAAAAACTAAGCAAAGTATTAAGAAATAGGAAAATTTAGTTTGAAAGAAAGAAAAGGCTTCTGAACTGCTACGTATTGCTCTATGGCAATGAACGCATAAACAATTTTCTTACTGATGAAGAAACAACGAAAATGTAGTCCTACAGAAGGATACTAAGAATACCATGGATTGAACAGGCGAGCAACAACGAAGTTTTAGAGTAAGCGTAAAATAATCTAACCCTTCTAGTTAATATGAGAAAGAGATAGTTAAAATTTTTAGGTCGCATAATGAGGAAAAAGGGCTTGGAGAATTTGATGCGTAGATGAGAACTTGAAGGCAGAAGAGACAGAAACTAATAACGCGTAATTTACCTAACCACTAAGGTAGGTGTAGCTGTTTGGCAGAACAGGATTTAGGAAATAAGTGTCCTAACTGGAGATGGAAAATGCGACACGGAGATCCGAAGGCGAATTGGCATGGCAAAAGACGCGTTCCAGAAGCTGAGCAAAGTACTAACACACAGGAAAATCTCACTGTAAACAAAGAAAAGAGTGCTGGACTGCTACGTGATGTCAATTCTTCAATACGGCAGTGAATACTGGACAATATCATCAAAAATGAGGACAAAACTGGAAGCAGCGGAAATGTGGTTCTACAGAAGGATGCTGAGGATATCGTGGACTGAGCATACAAGCAACGACGAGGTGTTAGAAAGAATGGCAACGAAAAGGAAATTGATACTGAGCATCAGGAAGAGACAACTGAAGTTCCTGGGACACGCAATGAGGAAGGAGAGCCTAGAGAACCTGATACTGACTGGCCAAATAGAAGGAAAGAGAGACAGGGGAAGGCAACGGATAACATATCTGCAGGGCCTGATCAGGTGACTGACTGAACGTGGGTTGACAGGAGTAACGGGAGCAAACATACTAGGAGCCACAAGGGATAGGGAGACGTGGAGAACCATGATCGCCTACGTCCTGAAAGGACAGAACACATAGAAGAAGAAGAAGAAGAAGAAGAAGAAGAAGAAGAAGAAATTATTTAAAGTTACAAGATGGACATTGTGGAGAGCCATGATCGTGAAGTGAAACGGCTCAATGAAGAAGATTAAAATTTAAAATTAGGCTCGAATTTCTAAAACAAAACTAAATTTAAAAATATTAACATAAAATAGCATCAGATCCATCGAGACACAGACAAAAATTATAACTGCCAATAATCTTGAAATAGGTTCCACATAGTGGGTAAATATCTGGCGTGTCGATATACGAATGTAAACATATAGAAACATTGTTTAGAACTTCTTTTTCTTCTATGTGCCATGTCCCTTCAGGACGTAGGCGATCATGGTTCTCCACGCCTCCCTATCCCTGGTAGCTCTTAGTACGTTCGCTCCTGTTACACCTCGGAACTCTCGTTCCGTCATCCACCTGATCAGACCTTGCAAATATGTTATCCGCTGCCTTCCTCTGTCTATTTTTCCTTCTCTCTGGTCAGTCAGTATCAGGTTCTCCAAGCTCTCCTTCCTCATTTCATGTCCTAGGAACTTCAGTTGTCTCTTCTTGATGCTCAGTATTAATTTCCTTTTCGTTGCCATTCTTTCCAACACCTCATCGTTGTTTGCATGCTCGGTCCACGATATCCGCAGCATCCTTCTGTAGAACCACATTTCCGCTGCTTCCAGTTTTGTCCTCATTTTCGATGATATTGTCCAGCATTCACTGCCGTATTGAAGAACTGACATCACATAGCAATCCAGCACTCTTTTCTTTGTTTCTAGTGAGATTTTCCTGTGTGTTAGTACTTTACTCAGCTTCTGGAATGCTTCATTCGCCATGTCAATTCGACTTCGGATCTCTGTATCGCACTTTCCATCTCCTGTTAGAACGCTTTCTAGGTATTTAAATTTTTGTACTTTCTTGATTCTGGTATCCGCTACAGTCTATACCATACTGTTTAAAACTACGTCTCCTAATTTCACAAACTTCCTATTCCCTTATATAACTTATCAAAAATTTGAAATTAACCGAACCTACAATACCTACAAAATAAATGTATCGTTGATTCAACAACGAATTTCTTCAAATACTGCATTTAAATAAACTTAGAAAGAGGACTCTTGCCTTATCTAAATCCATTTATTGATTGTTGTGGCCTGTCAGGGCCAGGAACAAAAACTCGAAAAGAAGAAGGTAGTTTGAACCAGTTTATTGAAATAACGAACATGTATACAAAATAAGAGTGTTATTAGTCGGCTGATAGAAGTGTCTATCCGAACTGTCAAGTTACACTGAGTCTCGAATGCCTCCCTTAGGAAGTCTCGCAGGTTAGTATTTATGAAGGAGGAAGAGTTCATTCCAAACTCGATAGGGCAACATGACATTATTATCGCTCTCAATAACTCATTATATAGAAAATAAATAACAACACCATTCGTCTCTATCTCTCAATGTAAACTCACTATTCTACGTAAATTCTATCCAGAACACCAAAAATACGTTGATCGTTACAACAACTTTTAGATGCAGACTGACGCCATAGCTGAACAGGTTAAACAGGAATGGCACAACAACAAATGTTTAGAAACAGAGAGACTGAACACAGTAAATAAAGGAAAAATTCACAAAAATAAGAGAACAGGCCAAACTACATGCACCTCCACAGGATGTATAAAATCCAAAGACAGAGTGCTCGTATTAGAGAAAGAGGAAATACTCCATAGATGAGAAGAGTATATAAAAGACCTCTTTCACGATAAGAGAGAGCAACCGACAATACACAAAGATGCTGACGAACCGAAAATATTAAAATCAAAATAGAAACTGCAATAGCCAAAGTGAATAAAAACAAAGCTTCTGGACCAGATGGTATTGCAATAAAGATGCTGACAGCCTTGGACAAAAATCAAAGAAAATTACAGAAATAATATAAGTGAAATCTATAACAGTGGTGAGATACAGGAAGACCTAGGTAGATCAATTTTCATAGCACTGTCTAAGAAGCCAGGTGAAGACGAGAGTGAACTCCACCGAATAATCCGTTTAATAACAAAAATTATCATCCGAATCCTCATAAATAGAGCGCGCAGTAGAATCAGGCCAGAGATAGGGCAAGAACAGTGCGGTTTCGTCAAAGACACTGGAACAAGGAATGCAATATTTATGCTAAGAATGCTACCGGAAAGAGCAATACAAATGAAGAAGTACGTGTACCTGGATTTTATAGGCATTCGACAAAGTACGCCACAAAGACTTGATAGAAATTCTCATCAGCTTAGAGATATTTAGAAAAAGACATTAGAATAATCAAGAACTTAGGCACGGACAGGAAACGAGTTCAGTATAAAAAGGCGTGTAAGACGAGGATGTGTCTTTTAACTGGACCTATTCAACACGTACAACGAGACTATTCTAAGAGCCCTAGCAGTCATGATAGGTTCTTAATTGGTGGTCACACTCTGAACAATATAAGATATACAAACACGTAAAAGAAATTACAAGACATCCTACAGAAGGTAGCTGAAGAAAGCGGAAAAAAACGATAGCAAATAAATTTTTTTATTATAAGATTTTTTCGGATCTATTCAACTTATACAGCGAGAGTCCTAGAAGTCCTGCCAGGATTTATCAACGGCGGTCACAATCTGAACAATATAAAATATGCAGATGACATAGTGCTGATAGCAGACAAGAAAAGGAAACTAGAAGACCTCCTACAGAAGGTAGCTGAAGAAAGCGGAAAGAAAGGACTACAAATAAACTACAAGAAAACCGAATGCCTGGTCATCAGTAAAAATAGGAGCCCAAAATGCCAACCACAGTCGAGGGATACTAAAATCAGTCAGGTACAGAAATTTAAATACCTGGGAAGTGTTCTAATATAAGACGGAAAGTGCGACACTTAGATCTGAAGGCTAATCAGCATTGGCCAAGGATGCATTCCAGAAGATGATTAGAGTATTAAGAGACAGGAAAACTTCGTTGGAAACAAAGAAGTGAGTACTGGATTGTTATGTGATGTCTCAAGCGAAATGCGGTTCTACAGAAGGATGTTATGGATACCGTAGACCGAACACGTGAGCAAACATAGGAAAAGACAGCTGAAGACATATAATGAGGAAGCGGGGCTTGAAGAATCTGATACTAACAGATTGGGTAGAAGGAAAGAGACAGGAGAAAGGAACGCGTAACATACGTAACAGGCTTGATGGCAGAGCAATTTTTGTTGGGGTAACAGGAAAAGGCTTGGTAAGAGTCACTAGGGGTAAGGAGATGTCGACATCCATGATGACCTATGTTCTGAAGGGACATAGCTCATAGACAAAGATGGCATAGCATTGGGATCACCTCTCGGCCCTTCTTCATCTAATCCTTATGGCTTCCTGAGAAAAGAAAAGTCTTAATAAATTTTGCCAAATCTCTGATATATGGTCAATATATCGGTGACATATTCATATATCAAAATATTAGCCGAAATTATAAAAGGCTTAACGTGTTATATGAAGAAAACTGTTCTAAACTTAATGTAAGAAATCAATAATTAATGATGGAATACTTTTCTTTAATGTTTTAATGATTGCTAAATTTAAATATGTTTGTTTTCTAGGCTCATCTGTGAGAAGATTGTATATCATTCACTACGATATAAGATGACAATTATTACATAAGTTTTGCATCCATTTCTTTGTTCTTGAAGAAGTTTTCCTGTATTTCAATAATCTAATTAGCATTTGGAAGGAATCTTTTCTAATGAAAATGTATTTTTATTTCATCATTGCTCATATTTTGGAATTTAATTATATATTTAAACTTATATAAGACCCCGCTACGCCTAATATTTACATTAAATGTAACAATATAGCTGAATAATATTAGTAAAAGAGTTTTTTTAATCGGATCTTGAATAAGTTCTCATCGGAACTTTATAAAAAAACAATGTTTTATTAGCAAAAATTAGTTAGAATCATGTCACTGAAAGTATTGTCCATCGCTAGTCACTACTTTTTTCCATCTTTCTGGCAGCATTTGAACTCCACGACGGAAAAATGCTACGTTTTTTCAGGCTTAACATAAATCGACCCATTTTTGGCATCTTCATGAGAATGAAATGGCTGTTCAGCCAGATTATGCGCTACTGATGTCAAGAGATAATCGGACGGGACATTGTCTAGTGAATACGACGGGTGGGGCTAGACTTCACATTTAAGCGTTTGCAAGAAGGTTTTTCCCGTTTTGCAACTTGTGGCCTAGCGTTGTCATGCTACAAAATCACTTTGTTATGTCTCTTTGCTCGTATAACAGCCGTTTTAACTTCAATGCTCAAACGTATCATTTGTGGTCAATAGCGATATCTCATGATGGTTCTGGTAGCTTTGAGCAGCTCATAATAAACTATACAGAGGTAATTCTACCAGAATAGAAGCTTCGAACCATGGATATTCGGCTTTGCCGCTAATGTTGATTTATGGGCTAGCTTACCACACAAACTACTACACTTATGGTTATCGTAGAGCATCCATATTTCGACGCCAGTCAAGATACGTTGAAAAAGAAATTTTCCCTTTCTGCCGTCGAAGCAGCTGTTCACACGTGACAAGACGCCGACGGCTCTTGGCTTCAACTCGTACAGCACCCAATGTTCTTGCTTCAGAATCATTCCTTACGCTTTCAAACGTTTCAAAACTGTTGTGCGATCAGCTCATAATGAGTCTGTAAATTTATCTTGCGCCTGACATGAGTCTTCATCAAGTAATACCTCCAGTTCTTCGTCTTCAAACTTCTTTGGTGCGTTGCGTTCTTTAATATCAAGATCATTTTTGAAGCATCTAACCAATCTCTGCAAGTTGTTTCTGATAGAGCATGGTCGCCGTAAGTCTCAACAACAATTCTATTTGCTTCAGCTGCAGATTACTTTTGAATAAAGTTGTGCAGTAAAATTCCCCGCAAATACACTTTCTTTGGCACGGAATCCGACATGTTTTCACTGAATTTCAAGCTGGCTTATTGTACTTCCTTATAGATGCGTCACCGTCTAAAACTACACACACGCAGTTCTGGGAACGCCATCTATTGGAAAACAGCGACAAGTTATTATAGGTCTTAATAATATCTGTCGCTTGCATAAATTGATTATCTTTTGATGATCTTAACTTGCAGGTGAATATTTTTCAACCATATTTATAAAAAAAAAAAGAAATTGGGAGACTATATTACATAAGATTCGTCTTTTTTAACTGACCTTATAGCACCTTCCACTATATTTCAGCTAAATGATCTATTCCTTCAAAAAATAAATAAAAATAAAAAACACAAAAAAAAACTGAAAATGTTTGAAGTGATGATCAAACGGTTTATGAAAATGACACGATTGGTTTGCAGTGAAATATACATACCGTCTGAATGTCACCTTCCGACATTTGATTGACTTTTGAAATGCAATAAAAAAATAATACAAATTAATTATATCTATCTTTTACAGTCTATTCATATCTATCTATCTATCTATCTATCTATCTGTCTATCTATCTATCTATCTATCTTTATCAGTCTCTCTTTCTATCTATCTATCTATCTATCTATCTATCTATCTATCTATCTATCTCAGTCTCTTCATTATCTATCTATCTATCTATCTATCTGTCTATCTATCTATCTATCTATCTTTATCAGTCTCTTTCTATCTATCTATCTATCTATCTATCTATCTATCTATCTATCTATCTCAGTCTCTTCATTATCTATCTATCTATCTATCTATCTATCTATCTATCTATCTATCTATCTTTATCAGTCTCTTTCTATCTATCTATCTATCTATCTATCTATCTATCTCAGTCTCTTCATTATCTATCTATCTATCTATCTATCTATCTATCTATCTATCTATCCCTAGTCTGTTCATATCTATCTATCTATCTATCTATCTATCTATCTATCTATCTATCTATCTATCTATCTATCTATCACAGTCTGTTCCTATCTATCTATCTATCTATCTATCTATCTATCTATCTAACTATCTATCTATCTATCTATCTATCTATCTAACTATCTATCTATCTATCTATCTATCTATCTATCTATCTATCTATCTATCTATCTATCTATCTATCCCTAGTCTGTTCATATCTATCTATCTATCTATCTATCTATCTATCTATCTATCTATCTATCTATCTCACGTCATGTTCATATCTATCTATCTATCTATCTATCTATCTATCTATCTATCTATCTATCTATCTCAGTCTCTTCATTATCTATCTATCTATCTATCTATCTATCTATCTATCTATCTATCTATCTATCACAGTCTGTTCCTATCTCTCTATCTATCTATCTCACGTCATGTTCATATTTATTTGTATGTCTATTCATCTATCTATTAAGATTTTTACTATCAATACACGAATCAAGAGCCGCTCAAGGAACAGGTTATTATGTGGTGTCGTATATACGTAAGAAGGGGCAAGAAGTGAAAATCGTTTGTCTATGCAAGAAATATAACGGCTAAATCTAGGTTTAAAGAAGTTAAAATTTAATTAATGAAAACCATTTCAGAGTTCAGTCGAAGTTCAGGTTTCTCATATACATTTCTTACAGTAGTCAACTACCGTACGCAACATCTCCCCAAGAAACACTCCTCCCGTTGCCCTAAGATACAGGGATTTGTTAAAGTAAATATGCCGTTTCGAAATAATTTTGTTCCCTGGCAAACAAAAACGAAATCCTGACGAATGAATTTGTTGTATCGTGGAATGAAGAGATACACAGTGAAATGTAGGTAAACTACTTTATTACCCGAGTGATACAACCAAGAGGTATATACAATATTTACAGTCTCTCGCCGTAGTAGATGTTACTTCATGAAGTTTGTGATTACGACAACTCCCCGTGCTAAGCGCACATTGTCTTTTATACATCCGGGCGACGGGATGTCACATGGTACGAGCCACGGCAGAACAGTGTTAAAACTGAGCGATATTTAGTATTTCCGTTTGTCGATGCTGAGAAAATTTTAGGCCTTGATTTTTAAAAGTAGATGATTTTTCATTGCCAGTAAATATATTTTCGAAATTTGCGTTTTTCTTTGTTGCGCAACTAGAAAACAAATGTTTCAATACAGAACACCATCTGGTTCTATGCATTTTTGCCAAACAGAATTTTAATATTGATTCTCGTTGTAAATCTATTTTTCATCGCAAGTAAATATATTTTGTCGAAATATGTGTTTTTTTTTTTTTAGGTTTGTTTAAAACAAAAATCACAAATGTATCATCAATGATCGATATTCGCTTCCATTTTCAGTTTTTTATTTTCAAACTAAACCCATTCCTCATCCTAAGTAAATATGACATTTTCCTTTGTTGTTGAGCCGGAAGAGAAAAATAAAAGTTTGAACAATGGTCAATATCCATTTCTGTGAGTAAAGACGTAACCCGTTTTCAGTTTCATTTCTTGTTAAAAATCTATTCCTCATCAAATATATTGTTCAAAAATATTCGCTTCCACTGAGAAGAGAAAGACAAAATTTTTACAACTGAACAATGAACAAAATAAAAATAAATATGCAATATTGTGGGTCATGACTTGGCATCTCAGTTGCAATAATTTCCCACCACTTTTCCATAAATATTTTAATGGCAACTTTTTACTCTTTGGTAGGGGGACTTCATGATTCCGAGCGTAATACAAGATTAGAAGATAGATTTCATTATTTTACGATTTGAATTGGTAGTTGTAACCGTAATTTCTATTCCAATAGTTTCTTCTCTGGAACAATCGGCATCTTTTCTCTACTTGAATGATATTGTGGTGATACCGACCGAGCAAAAACGAGGTCCGGATGTTTGCATTTTAACAACCAGAAAGCAAATGACCAAAACTCGTCGGTGCGCATCCAAGTTTGCGCAGATGTTCCGGTTGAAAAATAAAAATTAATCAAATATTAAATTTCTATTTCGCGAGACTACGCGAATTTTATTTATCAGCCAATGGGAAGCCTTAAAAACAAATACAAGTGTGAATCCCCAAATGACAAAAAAGTCGGAATAAAAAGCCGAGATAGAAAGCACCCATCAGACAGACCGACGGAGACAGACGAACGTGATTAGTACCTTCCTTGACCAAGTCAAGCGGCTACTTCGTTCGCCTACCTCCACCTCTCCTCAACTTCTTCCCTGTCTCAAAACTACTTACTGACCTAAGGAGCGACTACATCAAAGACATTCCTCATTTACCCGCTCCCCACATTCCTAAGCCTTAAATCTCTTTCAGCTTATAATTTGACACGAACATTTTAACCTCCGTTGGACCTATATTCAAGTATTGCTTTAATTGTAAAACATTAATTGATATGTGTTTATATAAAAAATGTTATTTTCAACACAATTTGCTTTTCTTGATTTTATAATCATTTTATGACTTATAGTGGGGTATTTACCACAAGGCCAAATTCCGTTAACCTGCAACAGTTGGACCTATATTCAAGTATTACTTTAATTGTAAAAACATTAATTGATATGCGTATGTATAAAACTTTTATCTTTCTACTCAAATTGCTTTTCTTGATTTTATAATCATTTTATGACTTATAGTGGGCTATCTACCACAAGGCCAAATTACGTTAACCTGCAACAGTATACAATTACCCTTCACTAGAACGGACTCCCACTACAGAAGGGAAACTAATAGATATGATACCCCGCTATATATCCCATTATATTAGAAACTAAAATTCAGAGTTAAATTTTCCACGTCATGTTTTTCTAAGAAAGCAGGCGAGGGTTAGAGACGCGATTTCGATACCTGGAGTTAACATTTATTTCTCTGGATACTGTTTATTTTCTTTTTATTGTATCTTTTTTGTCTTTTCTTTTTCTTTGTTTTTTTCCTTTTTTATTCTTTTTACTCTTCATTTTTTCTGTTTTCTCACTTTTTCTCTTTTATATATATATACACACACAATGAAGATATATTTGTATTTTTATAATAGAGAAGATATATTTATATTTTTCACTACTCGACGACATAATTATTGCAAAGAAATTAAATAATAAGACACTGTCAAAGAGCGAATATGTGGCAAGAGCTTTCATAACTAGCAGTAAAGTTTAATAACGGCTAGTGAAGAGAATGAACTGAGCCGACTCTGCCCCGGTATTTTTCAACGTTGATTCAAAACACCTACTGTCAGAAAAATACATTTTTAAACTTACAAATATTTAGTAGTTTTTCCTATATATATACAGTACTGTGCAAAAGTCTTAGGACAAGAACTATTTTATCAAAATAAAGTTTAAAATCACCCCTGTCCTCACACTTGTGCACACTAACGGTAGTGTGCAAAAGTATTAGGACAGGGGTGACCTTCCAAAAACGTCACTAAAATTCAAATACAGGGTAAAATATCAAAACTTTGTAAGAATTAATTAACTAAAAAGGAAGAGGAAGGAATGCTTCGGAATTGAATTGGCCCCCACAAAGCTCTGATCTACATTCTAATGAACATCTGTGGGATATTTTGAATAAAAAATTAATAAATCTAATGTTACTTCGCAAGACACACTTTGCGAACAAGCTGCTTGGCAGGAGGTACCATTAGATACATCGAAGAAGGTTGTGATACCAATGCCTGACAGAATGAAGGCTGTGATCAAAACAAAAGGCTATTATACTAAATATTAAATTTATTTTGTAACAAGTATTATTTTCTTGTTAAAGCATTTGTTGAGTAAATAAATTTAAAATTACTTTAATTAAATTGTTGATTTTCTGTCAATATGCGTCATAAAAGATAAAATAGTTCTTGTCCTAATACTTTTTCACAGTACTGTATACATATATATCAAAGAAACGAACATTGGTTAGTTCCTGTAATTTGAAACCAAAGAGTTGAGAGTTCAATTCAAAGCTACAGCAGTACTGACAAGTAAATTACAGGGTTAGAGGGAGATAATTCATGACCACCAGAAGAAGCTCTAGGCAAGGAAAGAAGATCATATACCCCAGTGACTAAAATAATACGGTTCGATTCGAAATTTCTGGCACCTGAAGAAGGCCGGAGCATACAACGTTCGAAACGTCATATAAATGACAACAAAGATGAGGAGAACAGTCCGAATAATGTAAATACTGTAGATACTACCATATATCAGAAATATAGACAAATAGAATGATCTATTATTAAACGCCGTACAAATGGCAAGAAAGATGAGGACAATAGTCCGAATAATGTAAATACTGTAAATACTACCTCATCTCAGAAATATAGACAAATACCCTCTATCTATCTATACAAATTTTCGCCATTTTTACTCTTAGTTTAACGTTTGTTTAATTTTCGTTATTTTGTGAAATAAACAGTATAGTAGAGTCAGCTGGGCACCGTCTATAAGATAAAGATCACTATAATGCAATTTACTCACCCAGAAATTTGGGAAAGTTAGTCTTGGCATTCTTGCCAGAAACTCTAATATGAACATTTC
This sequence comes from Ascarosepion bandense, assembly GCA_037127315.1. Lineage (NCBI taxonomy): Eukaryota > Metazoa > Mollusca > Cephalopoda > Sepiida > Sepiidae > Ascarosepion > Ascarosepion bandense. The sequence continues at coordinate 1,318,615 of JBBBDQ010001431.1, forward strand.
AGAGTGTTTGGGTGTCAATCTCAGAACAGGGCAGAGGATTCAGAATGAGTAGAATGAGTCTAATGGTGATTTCGAAGGTATAGCAGCTCGAAAACCTCACTTTGATCGTTCTGATAATAAAATACCTCCTCGGGCTCAACACAGAGATCTACATCAATGCCTTGAGGATGTAGTCTTACCCTGGGTCAAAATAGTGTCTGCAGGAATATCCTGTCTGACGACAGCGGGAGAACCAAGCGGGAGAACCAAGTCATGGCTGTCAGACAATTTCTGTAACCACATCACCGCTTATATTTGGCCATCTAACTTCCCAGACTGCAACCCCTTTGCTTATTAATGCGTTGGGAACTGTTGTGCAAAAGACCATCTAACTCTTTGTAACACCAAAGATGAACTAAAAGCAAAAAATATGTCTGTATTAACTATTTAACCCTGCAAAACTAACCATCAATTAAAGTTACACCAATACTGACGATAGATCATATCATGCCCGATTTTGAAAATATCAAAAAAATATTCAATATAAATCTTTATTTGAAATATTTTACATGCAGGAACTTCAAAATTTGTACTTTGAGTTAACATTATTAGGAACTGAAAAAACATTATTTAGGTAAGAAAATCAGGTACTAGAAATTTAATTAAATTTAAATGACGTCATTTGCGCTGGGTACTATATAAATTTGAATTCATGGTTCTGTTGTCATTTCGCGCTATAACAAGGTGTGACGTCATAGAACCGCATTGCAAATTTGCGAACTGCGTTTGTTATTTTTGGTAACTATTGCCGTTGCCTAGCGGAGTTTTATGTCAACACCAAATAAAATCGTCGCTGATGGTGGATGTTATTGTGTTACTGCCTTAATAACCTCTCTGAAGATGGCTCATGTAAGCCGAAAGCTTAGAACCAAATTAAATAAAAAATTATCCAAATGTTGGAGAATTTTTGTCTTTATTTTCAACTGAAATTAAACCCAAAATACGACGTTTAGAACGGCTCATGATTAAACGTAATAGACATTCATTGTCTCTTATATTTAACAGTATTTGTTTAGAAAATTATTTGCTGCCTCGATACACTATATATATATATATATATATATGTTTAAATAAAAAATACAAGAGGAAAATTTTATATTACTCACCTACACGTCTCGTCCTGTTTTTCACAGGACGAAACGCGTAGGCGAGTAAAATATAGTTTTCCTCTTGTCTTCTTTATTTTAACATTTATGTTTCGCTGTATCACAGCTGATCAGTGTGGCTAGACACATCCACTTGCTTCTGGTCGGGATCGAAATTCGACCGGTTTGGTGACAGTCGGAGTCACTACTCTACTAAGCCATAGGTGCATGGAATCAGAGAAGGGAAATTTTAACGTGTTGTATATAAGTAAGCAGTGTATGCTCACGCCAGTCACCGAAAGAACTCAATTAATTGAAGGGGAAACTTTTTTTTTAATTTTCTTCTCTAGAGAGCTTAATCTTAATGATAGCATAATATATTAGTCATCCACATACAAGCCTGTTTCGCTGTACCACAACTCATCAGTGTGGCTAGACACATCCACTTGCTTCTGGCCGGAATCAAAACAATTTGGTCTCAGTCGGAGTTGCTATATATATATATATATATATATATATTAATGCAGGTTTCATTGAATAATATAGACAAGTTCTGTCTATTAGAGAATTAAATTGAAAATATAAGTCCATCCCTACCGTGATTAAATTGATTTCAATTCAATTCTCTTTATTGTTAATAGCTTAAATGTTCTATGTTTACTGTGTGTTAATATTTACTCTTTGATAATGGCTTATGTGAGCCGAAAGCTTAGACCCGATAAAAAAATCCACAATTACTGTGATTTTTTGTTGTCTTTCAACGATATCACCATCAAGTATATCAGACGGTATGAACGGATCCTACACAAAATTAATAGACAGAACTTGTCTATATTATTCAATGAAACCTGCATTAATTAAAAAATGTTGCCAAAATACACACAATTTAAATATATGCATATATATATATTTGTATGTATGCATAAAAAATACTTTTAATAATTTTTTGGGTGGCTTTCTCACACCAAAACAATAATTCCATATAAACATATATCCGCAAATCCTTCGTTTTGTGTTATAGTTAAAAAAGAAATCTCCGGTTGATGGCGGTGTGTTGCCATGTAGACTATGTTACACTTCTCTTTTGTGTAAAACTGCGGCTACAGTGTCTTCAGCATTTATCGTGTGTAGTAATACGTTAGATGCGAAGTGTTCCGTTTAACACCCGAGTCATCCATCCTTTGCTACTGTTTCTCATCGGGTTGCTGAGACTTGATCCCTGGCGCTACAAACTATGGATCGAGGAAGACCGAGAGCTGCTGGAACGCCTGAGAGCGGAGAATATATTCTCCAGACTGTTGGTGACGATCAAGTTATCAGCACCCATCATGTGTCCTGAGCATGTCGTACATTTCCTAATACCGGTTGAAGGGAAATTCAAATAGCTCCTGCATCCGTCTTACCTGCAACGTATGCAGGTCATGTCATCTTCTAATCACGTACCAAAAAAAGGACTTTTGCCGACTGTTTATTGCACGAACTGCCGATCCAATCTTTGTCTCTTCAGTCTTGTTTATGGAGGAGTCCACATTTGGATGAGATGAATTTAACGAATTTAAACAACCAACATTTGTGGGTAGATTAGAATCTCCATAGTACATTGCAGTCTAGAGCACAGCATCAGTTTACGAATAATATGTTGGCTAGAAATTTAGGTGACTGCCTAGTAGGTCCATATGGTCTTCCAGCTGGTCTTACAAGAGATGTCTAAAGAGACTTTATTTCGAACAACTTCCAGACCTGCTGGAGGAGCACAATGTTTTTTATTCCTTTTATTAAATAAATAAAAATGCTCAAATTTTATTTAATATTAAAAGAACATAGTATGTATTGATAAATAAATGATTTCTTATTATTGTCATTTATTGGCAAACTAGCAGTATAGCCCGGCGTTTCTCGGGTCTAATGATAGCTTTAAAACTAATCCATGGTCCTGGAGCTCAGACTTTTTGGACGTTGGCACGAAAGACTAAAAAGAAATAGTTGTTTCCAGTTAAAGCGAAACCGTAGACCGAAAGAAAAATGAATGGATGTAAGTCAAATTTTCATTTCCTGGTATCGATATCAAATAGGCTTTTTTCGTCGTAAACTGAATTTTGAAGGCTAAATAAGTCCTTTGAGTAAATGGTATCATGGCTGAGACTAAGAACTACAATTATACCCAATTAGAGCCAAACTCGAAGCAAAAACTAAAAGAACAGGGCTGATAAAAATACAGACATACAGGCACACAAACATCTAACCTTTTATATATATATATATATATATATATATATATATATATTATCAATTTTATGCACTATTGTAAGAACTGCAACCTTGAAACGTCTGAATATCGTTTCTTATGTCTTTGTCTATGAGTGGATCAAATTTGATTAAAATCGGACCACTCCTTCTATAACCCGATTTTTTTCGATTATCGATTTTCGATATTTATCAGGGGTACGTCGACACAAAACTAGCTAAGAACATTCGCAGACGCTTATAGTACAACTGTGTAAATTTTCAAGAAAATCGGTTCAGCCGTTTCGGAGTCTATAGGTAACGGACACACACACACACACACACACACACACACACACACAGACAAAATTTCATTTATAAATAAGTTTAGATTTTATTGATTCGATGGGGAGGTGACCTCTAACGTTGTTCATAGTTAAATTCCAAGCATGCATCTAGCTCTCTTTTTCTTTTTCTTTGGTTTTGATAATTAAAAATCTAAGAAATTTTCTGATAGTCGATAGTTTTCTGTTTCTGCAAGACATCGTTATAGGAACACTTTATATCGTTTTGGTGTTTCTTGTTGCAACGGAAAGAATTTCAATTAAAACAAAGATATATATTTACTACACGAAACTGTTTTGGCACTATGACGAGGCATTCATTTATTTCCTAATTGAAATAAAGGATATGCATCTATTTGTCGGTTGCATTCGATGGCTTCATAGATTTCAACACCGATTGCTTTTATTCAAATAGCAAAAAATGTGTTTGAGATCTCTCTCGTGTATAGGTGTGAATCGTCTGGTTATAGACGACCGAATTAATAGATTCAGTTGCGTATAAAGCTTCAGTGCCGTTAACTGATTTGGTTAGGATCTGAGCCATAACTTTGCAGTCATTTGTTTGACATGTGCGATGTGTACTCATCGTAAATATTATCGGCGCAGAAATTGTGATTGACGTGTTGAGTTTAAATCCGACTGAGACCGTTGTGTCTGCATTCACACCAATAACGTTATAAAAGGTATGAATCCTTTTCATACGCGACTATGGTTTAAATAGCAGTAACTACTAAGCTATCTAGCTTTGGTTCGCAACCAATCTACAAGATGGAAAATACAGGATTTAAGATCTGTTATGTGTAGAGTAACCGAGACATCGTTGGACTCTCTACCTTCTGGCAGAGATGGACCCAGACAAGGATCCGCCTAAGGGTAGATTCTTGTCTAGGGAAAAATAGACAATTTTTACCCGAGCTATACGACTCGGATTACCCACATTAAAAATGCCTTGTACCATATTTTGTCTCAAGTGGAGAAACAGCTAAATATCTATATTGCCAACTAGTGATTAGTTCGCTCAAACGCAATTCTGACATTGTAGTACTTTCTGTCTTCGATCAGTGTTTAACCCAAACGAGGCTCCACCGAAAGATATAATCTCGTCTGGACAAATTAGACAATTTTTCCTGAGATATATGGCTCGGAGAAACCACATAAAAACGGCCTTGTGTCACATTTTGTCTCAAGTGGGGAGGCCGGTAAATACTTACATTGCCGCTTAGCGATTAACATCGCTTAGACGACATTATCGCACTCACTTCCTTCGGGCAGAGGTTAACCCAGACGCGTCTCCATCGAAAGGTATAGTCTCGTCTGGGCAAATGAGACAATTTTACCCTGAGCTAAATGGCTCGGAGAACCCACATTTAAACAGCCTTGTGCCACATTTTTATTGCAAGATGGGAAGCAGCTAAATATCTATGTTACTGTCTAGCAGTTTACCACTAGCAGTGGTAATCCACGTTACTGGCGAATATAGTATTTTGGTTGTGTTATATATATTACTTTTTTCATTTCCCAGCCTTCGTTTTAACAATATATTATTCAGTAACCTCTTAGTTTACAGTATGAATAAAAGTGAGAAAATACCCGAGTTGGAGATATAATGACTCGTTAAACAAAATAATATCTCTCTCTCTCTATCTCTCTCTCACACACACACACACACACACACACACACACACACACACACACACACATCTTTGAGATTTCATTCGCCCTATCAACCGAGACGATTAAAAACTTAATTGGGCGATTAAAGTTTATTGCTTTACTCACCCGCTGAAGAATTTCGCAGTGAAACGTGTCCGTTCAAATATAGAAAAACCCAACCCAACTTTTACAGCACAAAAGTATGCCATTGAAATTCGCAAGTTACTTAGAATGACCTAAAATGACATTATTGAAATCTTTGTTCTCGCTTTTATCGTCCCGGTCAGTGTAAACATTCGTTTAATTAACGCTTTCAGAGTGGAGCAAAAATGTCTCGGTCGCCCAGACTGCTTACGAAAAGTAAAAATGAATATTTGAAAGAAAGAAAAAATACGCATACTTCTTTCAATTACGCGCCGAAAAACGAATTATACCAGTAAGTAATTTTTTCATAGAAAATCGTTGAGAAAATTGGATTTGTTCTTTTTTATCATATATGAGATGGTGGTTGTAGTCAAACAGAAGAAACAAATTTAGGTGCCTCCATTCAATTGCCAAAAAAACAAAACAAAACAAAAACAAAAATAAAAAACAGCATATCATGGTGTTAAAAGGGCTCAAACTTAATACAAAGTTTTATCATCCAAGTGTTTATGCTATTATTAAGAGGAAAGATCAAATTTTACTGTTATTATTTTGTTTTATTTTTTAAATCTTTTCTAACACGTCCGAAATTTTAATTAATATTTCATTTTTTGTTTTCCTTCAGCGATTCACGCTATGTTTACGTAAGGCGACTATTAAGAAAATGGAGTCGGTCGAGTAAAATGATTTTGGGGCGAATAAATTTTGCCACGATCTCGACCGCCGAATGAGTGATATCTTTTTCAAATCTTAAAGGACGCAATTATTGAGATTTTAACAATTTTGTGACAATTTTAAACTAGGCTTCAAAAACCGCTAAAGTATCTCTCTGAATTGGGAGGAAATTAAACAATATTTGACCAAACTACTGAAAACTGACTTAAACGTTTTAAGGGTCAATTACGTTTTCCTTGAAATAAAACCCAAATCCGGATGACAGCTTGTATGCAGGAGACGAAGAACCCGACCACAGACATTTGAGATCTTTGACAGTTAGCACATTATATATATTATTCGAAGTAGCTAAGTGATTTTGGCAAGTGTAACCGGATAGAACAATCTAGCAAGAAGCCGTAATAGACTGGTACTCGTCGTAGTCGTATGCAGTATGCTTGGGCGTAGGCTTATGCAATAGGCATAGTCAATCGGCGTTCCAATAGGCGTAGTCCTAGGCGCCCCTGCCTTAGTCTGTATTTAGGGCTGACTCCAGCCAGTTATATTACTGTAAGGGGGAACCAAGGTGTATGCATATTCATTACATCAATATTATTATTATTATTATTATTATTATTATTATTATTATTAGTTTGTAACAAAAGTATTACATAATTATTGAAGATTAAAAAATCCGACAAAATGTCGCAAAATAAAAAAACACTTTTGTTACAATCTAATAATAATAATAATAATGATGTAATGAATATGCATACACCTTGGTTCCCTCTTCCAGTAATATGACTGGCTGGTCTCAGCCCTAAATACAGGCAGGGGAGCCTAGAACTACACCTATTGGAAAGCCAATTGATTACGCCTATTGCATAAGCCTACGCCCAAGCATACTGCATAGGACTACGACGAGTACCAGTCTATTACGGCTACTTGTTAGATTGTTCTACCTGGTTACATTTGCCAATATCACTTAGCTACTTCGAATGATATATATTCCTTTTAGGGATATATCAAATCTTACCTTGATGCTAGACCTGGCACCAGACTCATGGCTTACGACCTTAATTATTCGCAGATGCTAGCATTGTACGTATACTGTACTGGTGAATTTCCCCGATTAGTACACTATTAGCATCTAGAGTTAACCGTTATATATCTGTTGTGGGATCTCCTCTTTTTCTTTATAATGGACTCGACTTGAGTATACATATACTCTTGCCATAAAGAGATCCGTTAGAGACATCGGAACTGATCCGTACCGAACGATACTGAAGTTACACAGAGAATACCGCGTCAGTTGGCATAGTAGCTCTGAGCTTCACTCAGCCAGAATAATATTACACGAATATACAATTTCAACACGGCTTCGCTTCAAGACTTGTATATATATATTCCTTATTAATCGTATTCCTGGATTACTAACCTGCGTTCCAGTTTGTATATTTACGTTCAATATAACCTATTTTTCTATCTCATGTATCTGTTTTGTTGTTCATTATTTTTGTGTGGTTCCTCACCCGGATCCATAACAATATCCTACATTTCCTCAAAATACGCAACCCTTGCTCTCTCCACATACACGCTTACAAGATTCTCATTTATTAACATCTTATTTAGTGGTTTGTGGTTCTTGTATTGGGTGAACGATAGTAAAAAATGAAAATAAATTTAATTAATGACTGTACCTGTGATCAATTGTGCACCAGTTTGTTTTTTGAAACCTTAATAAACAACTTATAGGATATTGGATGGTGGTTTTGAAATAGAACTATTGAACAACAAGGATACTTTCAAAGTATTGGATACAACTTTTTGACGAAAAGAAAAAAATAACACAGTTTTATATTCTTAAATAACGACCTGAAAATAAACCTCTTAGTAACAACCAACATTATGCAAACTAAATTATGCCGAAGCAAAATAATATCAGGACATAGCATAAGTTCTAATAGATCGCTTTCTCAGTGCTGCGTGCGTATGGCTTCAGATGGTAATGCATCTATAAGGAATTACTAGAAGTAAACTTGAAATTCAGTATATGCCATTTTGCCGAAGTGTAAGCATCTTTGTTTTTCATAACGTTAACTATGTCCAATTCCGTGCCAAAGAAAGTGTATTTGCGGAGAATTTTACTACACTACTTGATTCAAAAGATTCTTCTCATTGTTAAGACTTACGGCGACTATGCTTTGTCGGAAACAATATGCATAAATTGGTTTAGACGCTTAAAAAAAATAATGATTTTGATGTTGAAGATAGAGAAATCTCTGGCGCACTGAAAAAGTTTGAAGCTGAAGAATTGGAGGCATTACTTCCCGAAGACTCATGTCAGGCGGAAGCTGAACTTGCAGAATGATTAGGAGTTGATCACACAACAGTTTGGAAACGTTTGAAAGCATCGGGAATGATTCAAAAGCAACGGCATTGGCTGCCGTACGAAGTGAAGCCGAGTGACTTCGAATGGCGATTTGGCACGTGTTAACAGCTGCTTCAACGGCGGAAAATGAAAGATGTTTTTGCACTGTTTCATGATCGGCCATTAACAGCCAATACACTACGATAACCCTAATTGTAGAAGATCGTGGGGTAAGCCCGACCATGTTTCAACATCGCTGGCAAACCTGAATATCCATGGTTGGAAATTTCTGCTCTGTATTTGCTGGGAATAGCTGGCGGTAGTTTATCATGAGCTGCTCAAACCGACCAAAACCATATCGACTACTTTTCTTAGAGATTCTTTCGGTTGGATATACAAATCCTTGAATCAAAGCCGGAGTTAGTGTGATAGGAGATGTCTATTGACCTTACATTTAAATTTTCAGGAGATTGTAGCAGTCGGGGAAGCAAGTATATGGAAGGAAATTCCACTTGACCATTTTCTGTTGAAAACAACATGCAAAGATTAGTTTATACGCTTCAAAAATAATGATTTTGATGTTGAAGATAGAGAAATCTCTGGCGCACTGAAAAAGTTTGTAGTCGACGAATTGGAGGCATTACTTCACGAAGACTCATGTCAGGCGCAAGCTGAAATTGCAGAATCATTAGGAGTTGATCATACAACAGTTTGGAAAACGTTTGAAAGCGTCAGAAATGATTCAAAGTAAGGACATCGGCTGCCGTACGTGTTGAAGCTGCAAGACTTGAAAGGCGTCTTGTCACGTGTAAACATGCGAAGGCGTTCGACAAAATACGCCACAAAGAATCGATAGATATGTTCAGCAGCCTCGACATATTTTGGAAAGACATAAAAGTAATTACGAATTTCTACTGGCAGCAAACTGCCTGCATACGGACAAGTAATGAATTCAGCAGATATACAAAGATAGAAAAGAGCGTAAGACAAGGATGTATCTTTTCACCGGATCTGTTCAACTTGTACAGTGAGACTATTCTGAGGACCGTAAATGTTATGCCAGGATTCGTCATCGGAGGCCACAGTTTGAACAACATAAGGCACACAAATGATATAGTACAGATAGGAGACACGGAAATGAAACTACAAAACCTCCTACAGAAGATAACTGAAAACTGATAAGAAAGGACTCCAAATAAACTGCATGGTTATCAGCAAAAAGAGCAACCCGAAATGCCAAATACAGGTGGGGGATATTAAATTCAAGCAGGTAAAAAATTTCAAACACCTGGGAAGTGTACTAACAGAAGACGGAAAATGCGACACAGTAATCCGAAGGCAAATTGGCATGGCGAAAGATGCGTTCCAGAAGCTGAGTAAAGTATTAAGACACAGGAAACTTTCATTGGAAACAAAGAAGAGAGTACTAGATTGCTATGTGATGTCAGTTCTTCAGTATGTCAGTAAATGTTGGACAATATCAACAGATATGAAGAAAAAACTTGAAACAGCTGCAATGTGATTCTACAGAATGATGCTGTGGATATCGTGGACCGAACATGTGCGCAATGATGAGGTGTTAGAAAGAATGGAAAGGAAAATGAAATTATTATTGAGCATCAGGAAGAGACAACTGAAGTTCATGGGACAGGCAATGATGAAGGAGGGCTTAGAGAACCTGATACTAACAGGTCAGATAGAGGGAAACGAGACAGAGGAAAGCAGCGGATAGCATATTTGAAGAGCCTGCGCAGGTGGATGACAGAACGGGGGCTGCGATATGTTACAGGAGAAAGTGTGCTAAAAGCCACCAGGATAGGGAGATGTGGAAGGTCATAATCGCCTACGTCCTGAAAGAACAAGGCACAAAGAAGAAGAAGAAGAAGAGCTGCTTCAACAGCGAAAAAGGAAAATTTTTCTTTTCATTGTATTGTGACCGGCGATGAAAAGTGGATACACTACAATATTCTTAAACGTAGAAGATCAGGAGTTAACCAGGCCATGCATCGAAATCCGGAGTAAAACCGAATATCCATGATTCGGAGGTGTTGCTCGGCATTTGGTGGCATCAGCTGGGTATAGTTTATTATGAGCTGCTCAAACGACAAGAATCCATCAAGAGACATTGCTAACTACGACAATTGATGCGTTTGAGCTGAAAATTGAAGTAAAAAAAACGGCCGCTATACACGACAAAGTGATTTTGAAACATGACAACGCTAGACAACATGTTGCAAAATGGGTGAAAACCTACTTAGAAAAGCTTACATTGGAGAAATCTCCCACACGCCGTATTCCCCAGACATTGCTCCGTCCGATTATCATTTGCTCCTGTCAATGGTACATGGCCTGACTGAGCAGCACTTTCACTTTTATGAAGATGCTAAAAATTGGTTTGCCTCACGGTTAGCCTCAAAGGAGGTGTTTTTTCCGATGTGGAATTCAAATGCAGACAGAGAGATGAGAAAAATTAGTGGCTAACAATAGACAATAATTTTAGCGTCAAGTTTCTTACAATTTTTTTTTAAATAAAAAAAAACAGCGAGGACTTATTCAAGGTGGTAATAGTTATAATAATAATAATAATAATAATAATAATAATAATAATAATAATACGAAAATTCACAAAATGGTTTTTAGCAACCGACAATTTGAAATTATTTATTTGAACATTATTTTTGGTCGATACTCGTATTTGAGTAGATATTCTGTTTATAATTAAACATTACATATATATGGTTAATTACGATAAATTTTGTTGCGAAAAGGTGTGTCATTCGGCAGAATTCGAACCTGCGACTTCTATTCACATAGGCACCAATTGAACTTGCGCAACTTAGATCTCTCGACCACGAATGACCAAGTCTAAACGACGTCAAATCAAGCCTATATAACACAATTTTCGATTCTAAGTAAATAACCATTTATGCACTGAAATGTATCGTAATATCAACAAGCGTAAACATACGTTACGAAAATTCACGAAGATTAAAGAAATGGTTTTAACAACCGACAATTTGAAATTATTTGTTTGAAAATTATTTTTGATCGATACAAAATTTCGTAACAAAATTTCTTGTAAATAATCAGGCCTGTAGAAATAAATATATAAATATACTGTTTGATTATGAACAGAATATCTACTCAAATACGAGTATCGATCAAAAATAATGTTCAAACAAATAATTTCAATAATAATAATATTATAATGAGAAAGGTACTGGATATTTGAAGATAATATTGGTGATTGCTAATAAAAATGTTGAGTATTCATTATACAATGCGTAGAGATTAAATGCCTTAAAAAACGTTACCTTGTAGACGAGGTAAGTTAAACAAAATGGAAAAAAAGTTCGAATTTAAGATATTTTAAGCGGTTTCTATGTTTGGTTTAAGACAAGTATTTTCATTTAATTGTGGATGACTGAACTTTTATTTATCGAATGTTTAGAAGCGATAAAAGCCTGATATAATTCTTTTCAATGTCAGACAAAAAAATCTACAGTTTCTTAAGCGATACAGTTGAAAATCCAAAATCAATACAACTTGTGTTTCTGAGATTCATAAGTTCACAACTTTAGTGCTTCAAAGATTGAAGAACAGTTCGCTTACATTCGGTGGAGCTTCATTTCTATTCGTTTTTAAAGTATTGCGTCTACTACTGAGACTGCCACATGTATTTAGAAAGTTAGTTCAAAAGAAACATAAAGGCATGACAGGGTAACAACAGTAGGAACGATGCAAATACTGTTCGTTAATCCAGGTAAATCAACTCCAATAAGAAAGTAAAAAAGAAGGACACACGATAGTATTTAGATTATCCCAACTAATGTAATCATCTTTGTTGAAATTTGTACGACGTTTCGGCCGTTGTACACTACGGCCTTCTTCAGGTGTTAGAAATTTCAAACCGAACCATTATTACAATCACTGGTGTATATGAACTTCTTCCCTTGCGTAAACCCACGAATGGAAGTCATGAATTTGAGTTCATATCCTCCACTAAATGTAATAAAGAGTTCTGTTCGAAATTCCTAGCACCTGAAGAAGGCCAAAGCGTACAACGGCCTAAACATCATACAAATGGCAACAAAAATCAAGAAAATAGTCCAAATAATGTAAATACTGCAAATACTACCTCATCTCAGAATTATAGACGAATAGAATGATCGTACAAATGGCAAGAAAGATGAGGACAATAGTCCGAATAATGTAAATACTGTAAATACTTCCTCATCTCAGAAATATAGACAAATAGAATGATCTGTTATTAAACGTCATACAAATGGCAACAAAGATGAGGACAATAGTCCGAACAATATAAATACTGTAAATACTACCTCATCTCAGAAATATAGACAAATAGAATGATCTCTTATTAAACATCGTACAACTGGCAAGAAAGATGACGACAATAGTCCGAATAATGTAAATACTGTAAATACTAACACATCTCAAAAATAGAGACAAATAAAATGGTTAATTTTTAAACGTCGTACAAATGGCAACACAGATGAGGACAATAGTCCGAATAATGTAAATACTTTAAATACTACCTCATCTTGGAAATATATACAAATAGAATGATCTATTATTAAACATCGTACAAATGGCAACAAAGATGAGGACAATAGTCCGAATAATGTAAATACTGTAAATACTACCTCATCTCAGAAATATAGACAAATAGAATGATCTATTATTAAACGTCGTACAAATGGCAACAAAGATGAGGACAATAGTCCGAATGAAGTAAATCCTGTAAATACTACCTCATCTCAGAAATATAGACAAATGAAATGATTTTTTTTAATCATTTCACCCCGAGCAAGGCGGAAACGCCTCTGATGTGCAGGGGGTTACATAAATGTAAAAAGATTAATTAGAAAAGAGTGAGGAGTACAAACTAGTTAGAAAGGAACAACAGAAAGCTGAGAAAGCAGGTGCGATGACAGATACATAGATGGAGAGAAAGGGAAGGATATACAGGGGAGGGGAGAGAGCTAGAGTCCAGTGGTTAGTAGATGAGTATTGACTTTGCATTTATTTTTAAACGTCGTACAAATGGCAAGAAAGATGAGGACAATAGTCAGAATAATGTACATACTGTAAATGCTATCTCACATTAGAAATATAGACAAATAGAATGATCTATTATTAAACGTCATACAAATGGCAACAAAGATGTGGAAAATAGTCCAAATAATGTAAATACTGCAAATACTACCTCATCTCAGAAATATAGACAAATAGAATGATCTATTATTAAATGTCGTACAAATGGCAACAAAGATGAGGACAATAGTCCGAATAATGTAAATACTGTAAATACTAACACATCTCAAAAATATAGACAAATAGTATGATCTATTATTAAACGTCGTACAAATGGCAAGAAAGATTAGGACAATAGTCCGAATAATGTAAATACTGTAAATACTATCTCATCTCAGAAATACAGACAAATATTACAGGACACACTGGACCTCCTCGCCTTCGTCTGTATTTATGGCTAACACCAGCCAATCACATTACTTTGAGTGGGGTACTAAGGGGTCTGCATATTCATTACATATTCGTTACATCATATTTTTAAACGAGATTGGATATCAGCATGATATTCTGTGGTGGGAGAAGAAAAAAAACAGGCGAGAGTCGTCTCTTCTTCTTCTTCTTCTTCTTCTTCTTCTTCTTCTTCTCTTAAACAACCCAAACACTGTTCGCAAGAAACAAACTGCGTTATGCCGTTCTAAAAATAATCGGCTTGATTTATACAGTCGAGGACCGACCATAATTTGCACACGAATGACGGGACAACGAGATTTTGCGTTAATTGCCCGATACTGCCTGGCATAAAACATAGGCATCGCCATTTTGGTTCTTTTTACCACGGATCAACTGGATTTTACATGACGCACAGACTCGTTGGCGTTTCCAATGTAAGCCGTTTTTACAATTTTCCCCGCATATTCTTATCGTAGTCTTATACTGGAGAGAGACTATTTCAGAACATAACTCAAGTTTTCAGGCTAATGTTTTGATTTTGTAGAATTTTCCGGTGTTAGACGAAACTACCTCTAGTGCAACCTAGTCTATTACGATGTCTGATCACCTATAACATATATAATTGTTTTAATGATATATACACCGAAGTCGTTGAAGTTATCGGTATTTGCTATTTCCACATTCTGAATTTTTATGATGAATTCAGAGTTCGTGGCATTGATACTTTCATTTCTATTCAAGATCATAATTTAAAACGTGTTGAGTCCACTTTCTATGAACAAGTTGTAGAGGGCATTGATATCGTGTTAAATATTATTTTTATCCCACTCATGAACACCTATGTCACAGGAATAACTCTCGTTCCTCATCTTCAGTACATTGGCCTCCTTGGTTTCACGCTTTCAAATGGAATGACTATATCAAATCCATTGCTAAATCCGCTGCTATGAAAGTCGGTTCTCTGTGTAGGGCCCGGAAGTTTTTTCCGTCTAAATCTATCCTGCACATTTATAAATCTACCATCCGCCCGTGCATTGAATACTGTTGCCATATCTGGTCGGGTGCCCCTGCTGTTCTCCTCGGGCTTCTAGTTAAGTTTCAGAGGAGGGTCTGTAATGTGATAGATACCGAATTGGCAGACCTCCTGCAGTCTCTCTCCCACCGGCGCGACATGGCTTCCCTGTGTCGCTTCTATAAATACTTTCACGACTTCTGCTCCGATGAACTTAGATCACTGGTGCCCCCTAAATACGAATTTGAACGAGATACTAGATTAGCAACTAGATCCCACCCTTTTACAGTGAAACCGATAAAATGTAGACGTAACTTCTACTCCAACAGTTTCTTTCCTCGCACTTCCCGACTGTGGAATTCCCATCCACGCGATTGCTTCCCCGACGGCTACAATCTCCAGGAGTTTAAATGTAAGATCAATAGACACCTCCTAAGACACTAACCTGCTCCCATTCTATCAAACACTCTTCCCATCTGCCCAACCCTCATCCTCGCTATCCTTACTCATCTGTCGCCTTCCTCCTGACATTCCCTATGTCTAACCACTCCTTCTCTTTACCTTCCCCTATGTAGCCCCATGCGCAATAGTGGCAGTGGAATGCCTTGCTTGGGGTGAGATGATTAAAAAAAAAACATGCATTATTTTTTAAGATCCTCTGTATTCTTACTCATCTGTCACCTTCCTTCTGACATTCCCTATGTCTAACCACTCCTTCTCTTTACCTTCCCCTATGTAGCCCCATGCGCAATAGTGGCAGTGGAATGCCTTGCTTGGGGTGAGATGATTAAAAAAAAAAACATGCATTATTTTTTAAGATCCTCTGTATTCTTACTCATCTGTCGCCTTCCTCCTGACATTCCCTATGTCTAACCACTCCTTCTCTTTACCTTCCCCTATGTAGCCCCATGTGCAATAGTGGCAGTGGAATGCCTTGCTTGGGGTGAGATGATTAAAAAAAAACATGCATTATTTTTTAAGATCCTCTGTATCCTTACTCATCTGTCGCCTTCCTCCTGACATTCCCTATGTCTAACCACTCCTTCTCTTTACCTTCCTCTATGTAGCCCCATGCGCAATAGTGGCAGTGGAATGCCTTGCTTGGGGTGAGATGATTAAAAAAAAAACTGTTCTCTCTCTTTCTCTCTCTCTCTCTCTCTCAAGCTGGATGCGTGTTGTCTGTTAGACAACTAACCACAGAAGAGTCATAAATGTCTGTAAACCTAGAAGTGTGAAAGGGAACCAAGGTGTATGCATATTTATTATATATTCATTACATCATATTTTTAAACATGATTAATGATATGAATGTTATTCATATGGTAGTCTCATACTGGAGAGAGACTATTTCAGAGCATAACTCAAGTTTTCAGGCTAATGTTTTGATTTTCTAGAATCTTCCAGTATTAGACAAAAGTAACTCTAGCACAACAGGTAGAGAGCGTTGATATTATGTTAAACATTATTTTTATCCCACTCATGAATACTTATGTCACCGAAATAACCCTCATTCCTCATCCTTGGTACATTGCTCTCTCTCTCTTTCTGTCTCGAAAGATAGATATCTGTACTCTGTTAGACAACATACCACGGAGGAGTTATAAATGTCTGTAAACCTAGAAATCAATGAACATGAAAGGGATCGTGGTGCCTTTAATAATTTGTGCAGTTGGGCGGGTGCCAAAAACACTAGAAACGAGGTTGGTTGAATTACAAATAAAAAGAAGTGAGGTTTTTCAAACCATAATGTCCCTACTGGGGTCTGCATGGAAATTGAACGATGTTGGCAATATAAGTGTATATACTGTTAATCAGCATTACGTATGAACGTGGAAATGAATAACATTATATATATATCGAA
Organism: Ascarosepion bandense; assembly: GCA_037127315.1. Taxonomy (NCBI): domain Eukaryota; kingdom Metazoa; phylum Mollusca; class Cephalopoda; order Sepiida; family Sepiidae; genus Ascarosepion; species Ascarosepion bandense. The sequence goes on from JBBBDQ010001431.1 coordinate 1,335,506, forward strand.
TAATTAATACTTAATAACTTGTATAAATATCAAAACAATAAACCAACACTTTAAAGAAAACGTTCACGGCTTCTCACACTTTTTATTCTATATCTATCTATCTATCTATCTATATATATATATATATATATATATAAGCAAATTTCGACTAGTACTTTGACTAATGTTCAAGTTCTTACTTTGTTCTTTTTTTTTTGTTTCCATTTTTCCCCTCCGCGTTTATACTCGGTGGGTTTTTTGAGGCGTGTTCAAAAATAAATTTACTGTTATCTTAGCTCTAGGTAATTCTATAGATCACTTTCATAACCTTTAAAACATAGAGCGAGTAGAACTAGGATGCTTGTGAAAGGAAGAGGTCCGATGGCTCTAGGTTAGTTACTTACTTATTTATTTGCTATGCTATTGTATTGAGCGCTTTACGTGTTAGGTTCTTTGTCTCGGGGTTTTTTTTCTTTCGACTAGTAATTTGACTAATCTTTAAGTGCTTAGTTCGTTTCTTATTTTTTGTTTCTATTTTTTCCTTTCCGCGTTTATACTCGGTGGGTTTTTCGAGACGTGCTCAAAAATAAATTTACAGTTATATATATATATATATATATATATATATATATAACTTTATTAAAAAAAGTTCCTTTATTCGAAATAGTACCTTTATTCAAAAAGGTAGTATATTAAATGGACACTCGTATTATTATAATACTGTAGTATCGTCGCGGTGAAGGATACACAGAAAAGAACGAGTGCTTAATAGTTTATTCGGAACAGTATGTGGTGCTAACGGATACAAACAAAAAGGAAGGACAATGTTATAAATCATTAACAAAAAAAAAAGGGAGAAAGTTATAAATGGTGAAGTAAATCAATCTGAATATTAATCTGCTTGTCGAAAATTATTAAAACGACCCTTTAAATATTAAATATATACTCGTAGACTATTGCAGGCTAAGAGCCAGGCCATCGGTTAGAGTGCTGAAGATGTGCTAGCTACTCTACAACAAATATAACGATTGTAATAATATCCATATATATATATATATATATATATTGAACAAGTACCACAAACATGATAGGAAAACATTCGACTGCTTTCGTTAGCCTAAAAGGAAGTTTCTGTTTCCAGAGGGGAAAGTTCGGGGATGATTGCTGTTTTATTTATGTTGTGTCTCGCCTGGACATGAAACACAAGGGATCCAACGCAAAAAAATCTGAAAGAAAATTGTGGTGATATTTCTTTCCTCGAAGTCAAACACGACATATCTTCGGTTTAATATGGATCTAGATACATGTATTGTTCGTATCATTGGCTCTGGGAATTAGGCAAATATTATTCTTGAAGCCATTGCTATCATCCATTCTTTTTAATGCTATAAGGAGTTGCGGTTTTCGAGTTGTCATTACCATCGCTGCATTTTTTTTAAATCATTTTTTTTTAATCAAGCAAGGCATTCCACTGCCACTATTGCGCAGGGGGTTACATAGGGGAAAGTGATGAGAAAGACTGGTTTGTTATAGGAAATGTCGGAAGGAGGGTGGTAGACGGACGAGAATACCGAAGATGAGGGTGGGGTAGATGAGAAGAGTGTATGAGAGAACAGATGCGAGTTAGTGTGATAGGAGATGTCTAGACCTTACATTTAAATTCCTGGAGATTGTAGCTGTCGGGGAAGCAAGTATATGGAAAGGAATTCCACAGGCGGGAAGTGCGTGAAAAAAAGGTTTTTGAGTAGAAATTGCGGTTACATTTTATCTGTTTCACTGCAAAAGGGTGGGACCTAGTTACTAATCTAGTATCTCGTGCAAATTCATACCTAGGGACCACCAGTGATCTAGGTTCATCGGAGTAGAAGCCTTGAAAGTATTTATAGGAGAGGCACAGGGAAGCCACATGACGCCGATGAGAGAGTGACTGCAGCCGGGATGCCAAGTCGGTATCGATCACATTACAGATTCTCCGTTGTATTTTGTCAAGAACCCCGACCAGATCAAGAACCCCGACCAGGGGCACCCGACCAGATGTGGCAGCAGTGTTCAATAGACGTGCGGGTGGTAGATTTATATATGTGCAGGATGGACTATATATCCTATTTCGTCTTCGGTCGAAACACGACTGAACACGAGTGAAACCTTACTGATCTCGCCGTGAAAGTAAATGAAATCTTGTTCTACGAAGCCAGATGGGCATCATTAAGTAAAACTTTCTCCAGACTGATACTCAAATAATCCTCAAAGCCATGTCGTAACGTTCATTCAGTCTGACTGTATTTTTATCTGATAAGTGTTCTACAAATATTTTCACGGCTTCTTCTCCGATGAACTTAACTTACTGGTACCCACTATATTTGAATTTACTTGAGTCACAAGATTAGCAATTAGGTCCCACCCTTTTACTGTGAAACCAGAACCACAAATTCTACTCCAACAGCTTCTTTTCTCGCATGCTCCTTTCTCCGCCTGTGGAATTTCCTTCCATTTACTTGCTTTCCCGACAGCTACAATCTCTAAGAATTTAAACGTAAAATCAATAGTCATCTTCTATCTCATTAACCTGCATCCTCTCTCTCATGCTCCCTTCTCTGTCCACTCCACTCTCATCAGTATTCTCATCCTTCTCTTACCCACTTCCTGACACCCCCTATAACCTGTCACTTTTTCTCATAACTTTCTCCCATGCTCCTTTCTCCGTCCACTCCACTCTCATCAGTTTTCTCATCCTTCTCTTATCCACTTCCTGACACCCCCTATAACCTGTCACTCTTTCTCATAACTTTCTCCCATGCTCCTTTCTCCGTCCACTCCACTCTCATCAGTATTCTCATCCTTCTCTTATCCACTTCCTGACACCCCCTATAACCTGTTACTCTTTCTCATAACTTTCTCCCATGCTTCTTTCTCCGTCCACTCCACTCTCATCAGTATTCTCATCCTTCTCTTATCCACTTCCTGACACCCCCTATAACCTGTCACTCTTTCTTTCCTCTTATGTAAGCCCCTGCAAAACAGTGGCAGTAAAATGCCTTGTTCGGAGCGATATGATTATATAAAAAAAGGTTTTCACTCTAATTCTTTGACGGTGCAGCGATGTTCAAAGTATTACAAAACCGTGGAAAACTATTACACATGGTCACAATTTATTTGAACTAGATGCCTGTTCATACAACAACACATAGATTTACTATTGAACATCATGAAGAGATTAAGAAAAGAAAAATATACGAGTATACGAGGTGGTAATTTTTTATACTTTTAATATGAGATAGTATTTACATTATTTACATGGTTCGGACTGTTGTGCTCATCTTTATTGTCGTGTTTACGACGTTTTGGACATTATACCAGGCTACAGCAGTAGGGAACAATAAACTTAGAGAGTTGAGTTAAAGGGAGATCACTCCACGACATCCGGAAGTGGCATCACACATGGAATGAGAATGATATACCCCAGTGATCGTAATAAAGGGTTCGGTTCGAAATTTCTAGCATCTGAAGAACGCTTTATAAATGTAAATACGAGGGTGTATAAAAGTTTCCGGATTATTTCTGTAGAGAACCAACAGAGGGTTTTCGTGAGCAGTTAAAACCAGCAGGGATCTCCATGCGCCAGTGTTCACTTCGCAAGTTGTGAAGTTTGTGTATTTTTATCACGTATGCCTTTGGTTTTGTTGCGGATAAGAAAATTAATTAAAATCAACCTTCTTCACTTTTACAAAAATTCACAATGACGTGTTAAATTCTGCTTTTCCCAAATAGAAAAAGGATTGACCATGTTATTAACGCAAAAGTCGAACCCAGATTTCGCAAGTAGGTGTTAGCGACTTGTAAGACTTGAAAGGACTTTGTGATCCAGTGCGAAATTCAAAAGGACATATAAATGTCTTCGCAGCATCAGAGACTCAGATGGGAGCCGGGAGACTAAACAACTAAAATGTAACGTCAACTCCAAATCGACCCGGAGATAAGGTCAGGTCGCACCTTGTTCTCTTTCTCCTTATCTTTTTCAACAATTACTACTACGAACAATTTCTTCAACTCTCGATACCCTTTACTCAACTTAATCATTAATCATCTACCCTTAACTTCTGATTAATGTTTCTAATAGTACATTAACTCTTCCAGCTCATGTTATTCCTCCTTTTAATAAATTTCTATTTTAACATTCAAAATGTATATTTTATTATTCCACTCTTCTGCACTAATTCACACATTCCAACCGACAACCAAAGTTCTGATGAAACCTGATCATAATTCTGCATAAAACTTGAAGGCTTGTAGGGAGTTTGGTTAAGTCTGACACAAGGACTGAACCAAGAAACATTAACCAACCTCAACGGCTTCAGTTTAATCATTCAAGGGCAAGTTCATGATTTTTGTTTCGACATTCACTGTATTGTGCATTGAGAAATCGTCTCCCATGGCCAGACCGTCAATTGAGAGTTCTACTACAGCGTTTTGAGGCCTACGAGGTAGGACGCTCGGTGGAAGTGACGGATCTGTGGAGCGAGATGAATTGAGTTCTTCATGACGGCAAGGCGCCCTGTCATCGAACCCACCTCACCCGTGAGTTTCTAACCCAAAACAACATTTTATCGCTTCCTCAACCGCCCTTTTTGCCAGACTACTTACGGAACTGGATAAGCGTTGTGGAGCCGTGGATATCGACTCGAGCCGAGAAATCGGGGAGCCGAGTTCGAATTCCAGTTGAATTCCTTGCATTCACATACGCATAAATACCTTTAGGAAAGGTATTAATGCGTCTCTTTCCTCCTGTTATAGGTTAAATAACAGGACAGATTGGGTTATATAGCCCTAGCTGGCAACCAGTCTACTGCAGAAAGCAATGGCAACCTACTGCAGGATAATCTTCTGCCCAGTCAGCCATGTCTCTTTCGAGACACGATCGCCCAAGAGTGTATCACGTATGGCACTTAACTGACTGACTGAATATAATAGCTGGAAACATAATTTAAACTTCTACTGAGCATAAAGTGGGGGATCGGTTTTCTATTGTTATGAAGTAATAAACTGTTCCCCTACTAAATACTACTTATTAATATAATACATCTCTTTTTCCTCTAGCTATAAATCAAGTAACAGAACAGATTGGGTTTTATAACCTTGGCTGGCAACCAGTCTATCGCAGAAAGTAATGGTAGCCTACTGCGGGATAATCTTCTGTCCAGTCAGAGAGGTCTCTTTCGAGACATGATCTCCCAAGCTTATATCACGTATGGCACTTAACTGACTGATCTACGGACTTCCATCTTTGAAAATGCAGCTTAAAGGTAGGCGTTGCCGAGATCCAGAGCGGATCGAAGAAGGGCCTCGACTCTATTACGGGAAACGAGTTCCAGGCCGGATTCCAAAAGTGGCAGAAACGCTGGAAATGGTGAACTACTTTACAAGGGAAATGTTTTAAAGGGGATGATGGTAAAATTAAGGTAAACAGTTTTTATAACATAACTAGTCCGGCAAGTTTTGATACAATCCCATACGCATAGTATATTTGAAGTCTTAACGCATTCAAATACAGATGAATATTCGATCTTTGTTTTTCCTGAAGGCTGAAATAAAAGGAAGTAAAAAAAAATTACTGATATTCTTTTGACATGGCACTTTGGCTTAAGTCCTTATCTAACAGCGATAAAGTAGCTTGTTCTTTTTCTGTAAATCAATAGATTCATGGCAATTGCTCTGTTGAACTTTCCCCTTTGGTAACCTTAGCTTGACGAATTTAAACACAGTATAGAAGGATGCTGTGGATATCATGGATCGAGCATGTGAGCAATGATGAGGTTTTGGAAAGTGTTAGCTATTCCTCAGATGATGGACTCTCCCTCCTATATTAAGACTTAACGGGAAGTTCATACGATAATTTTTCATTTGAGTCGAAAGCTTAGAACCAACTTAATAAAAAATTATTCAAATGCTGGAGAATTTTTGTCTTTATTTTCAACTGAAATTAAAGCCAAAATACGATGTTTAAAACGGCTCATGATTAAACATAATATACATTCATTGTCTCTTATATTTAACAGTATATGTTTAGAAAATTATCTGCTTCCTCGATACACTAAATTTATATATATATACATATTTTCTAAATATATACTGTTAACCATAAGAGACAATGAATGTCTACGATGTTTAACCATGAGCCGTTCTAAACATCGCACCTTGGCTTTAATTTCAGTTGAAAATAAAGACAAAAATTCTCCAACATTTGGATATTTTTCATTAAGTTGTTTCTTATCTCTCGGCTCACATGAGCCATCTTCATGGAGGTTATAAGGACGGTAGCACAAGAACATCCACCATCAGCGACGATTTTATTGTGTGTTGACATAAAACTCCGCTAAGCAACGGCAAAAGTTACCAAAAATAACAAACGCAGTTCGCAAATTTTCAATGCGGTTCTATGACGACACACCGCGTGATAGCGCGAAATGACAACAGAACGATATATTCAAATGCAATATATATATATATATATATATATATATATATATATATATATATATAATTAATATTATGAGGAGGTTGATGGGGGTACATAGACATTTGCTAGTTAGATTTCAAGACACAATAAGCAGGCTATTGAAAGATATGTAGAATGGAACTGTACAAAATTGGGGTACATTAACATTCTTTAGTGAGAAATGAAATGAAGAAATACCAAAAAAGATGATGCCCTTAAATTTTATTACGCATTCTTCCGACCTTTTTTTCTGTATCAAATTTATCCAATTTTGTGAAACATGGCTAGAAAACGTGATAAGTAACATCGATTTGAAGAGAAGCAGACAAGAAGTAGAAAACACGGCCAAAAGCAATATAGAGAAATAGAAGCATGAGTTAATAGACACCCTAAGCTTTCAGCATCCATAGAAATTCCACGGGTTGTTAAAATTATAGGTAGAATAAAGCAAAAAAAAAAAAAAAACGAAAAGAGAGAAGAGGCGTAGGATTTTTTCGAAAGTGAAAACAAAAAAAAAAGATGAGAGGTAAAGTAAAAATATGAAAGAGAAAAGATTAAAGTAGGATGAATGAAGAAAAGCTGTTATCTCAATTAATGACTCAAAAGCCGAGCCAAAGGGAGTTCATTGCACCGGTTGCACTTTTTTTCGGTGCGGAGGAATACGCACAGCTCTCGTAAAGCCACTGATCTTTACCACATCCACTGGAATTTTGATCTCGGGCCAAGTCAGGCTCAGTCAAAAAAAATCACAAATGCCGCAATACACACACACACACACACACACACACACACGCGCGCGCGCGCGCACATACATACATACATACATACAAACATACAAACACACACATGTATATATATATATATATATATATATATATATATATGTATTGGGCTGACTTTATTGCGGTTGTTATGGTGTTAATGGCGATGGTGATTGGGCCGGGAGTGATTGATTGGCCATCGGACCTAGAGTACATGTTTGATGTTTCGGCCAATGGGCGCTTTTATGGCCAATAAAGAACCCGTGATTAACGCATGCTTTAAAAAGCCATACAAAATAACAAAACCGTAACTTTCATCCTCTGATTAGAGCTTTAGTTTCGGCCGAAAAAAAAAATAAATGAATAGAAAAAGACAATCTATAAAGAACTATAAATGGTATCGAACGTTGGACGAAAGGAGAAAGAGAAATATGAGTCTGCAGATGAAAAAGAAGCCATAATCAGAACTGATAGAAAAAAAAATGCAAAAAACAAGAGATGTGACGAAAGGAGATATAGCGATAAAGTAAGGAAATAAATGACGAGAGAGAGAGGGGAAGAGAAAGAGAGAGAGTTAAAAACAAAAACAAAAAGAACAAACGCCATAAAAATACGACAGATTTAAAGGGAGCTAACTAAACAACCCAACGATCTATAATTGCAAGATGGAAAAGACAGAAACAACAGAACAACGGAACGCAATTATTACAGCTCATTACCACAGGCGTTAATACATCCCTCGCAATGAGCCTTAAAATTTGTTTCTTTAGACGAAGCTAAACTTAGAAAATACCCCGTGGACCTACCCGTTGAGCCAAGCTTGAAAACATAGTCTTTGAATTATTTCCACTGTTTACAATCCGACTATTGCCCTCGCCGTTGCTGTTATTATCGCAACGTTTCAAACCTTGTGCCTTCTGGCTTTGTCAGGTTTATATCGATTCATGTAACCTACAGGGAATGTTGAACTAAACCGTTCATTTAATCTACCAAGATAGACTGTTCTCTCTACACTACCTATGTTTGGGAAAAAACTTGTCTTGTTCTTATTTTTAGTACTGCTCAATTATTGCTCGTTCTGTTTCCTCTAGATTCAGATATACGCTACCTGGCCTCGGGATTGAACTTTTAATTACTCTGTTAACAAATTTACAAACCAACACGTCAATTCACTACACTACAGGACAATGTAAATAAATAAATAAAATAATGGGATTATTTTCTTCAATCGTTTCATCCCAAGCAAGGCGGTACCGCCACTGATGCACAGGGGGCTACATAAGAGTAAAAGTTTAGTCAAGAGGAGGGTGAAGTGAAAGACGAAACAGTTAAAAGAGGTGTCAGAGCCAGGGCAAGAGAAGAATGAAACACAGGTGAAGACATGTGCAAAGGTAGAGAGAAAGGAAAAGAACAAGATATATGGGGTGATGAAGAAAAAACTGGAGTCAAGTGGATAATAGATGGGGATTCTTTGACGTTGTAACCGTCAGGAAAACAAGTTATGGAAGGAAATTCTACAGGCAGGAAGTGCGAGAAAAGAAGCTGATGGTGTAGAATTGTGGGCTGAATTTGGTTGGTCTAACTGTGAATAAGTGGGACCTTGTTGCCAGTTTGGTTGCCCAAGTAAATTCTTGTGGTGGGGGCACCAGTGACTTAAGTTCGTTGGAACTTATGCGTGGGTAGCATTTATATTTGAGTATGTGTGTACTCTGGCCAAGTCTGTGAAATTGTTATTCGAATAAAATCAGCGCTGAATTTTAGCCATACTCCATCATGAGAAATCCTGAAGACAACACCAGAGATTGATGTTACGTTCAACTTCGTTCTGGCAAACTTTTGCAACAGTGCTGGAGCCAAGTTGTATTGGCCTCTACCTTTCCACAGAAAATATTAGTGGCATGGAGAGGAAAGATGTGCTGCAGGGGTAACTGTCGATCTCATGTAAACTTGGAGGAGACATATCGTCAACAGGCTGCTCTATGGCAGCAAGTCATGGAGCATCAGCACCAGGCAGGAGCAACGTTTCAACAACGCTAAACTTCGTTGTCATCAATATTTCGCATTTAAATGTCCATATTTAAGGAAAACTTTTCTAGTACTTATTTTTTAGTACTGCTCACTTATTGCTCGCCCTGTTTCTACTGAAACTAAAATACACACTACTTGCCGTAGTAGTCTTGCAAATTATAATATACTACAATAAATCCCGCCTTTACGGGTGGGGTACCTGTTCATGGAGATGTCAGCTGCTTTCTAGCCAAACAGATGTTTCAGATCGTCTCTTGGTATTTCTGTTTATGAAGAACCTCAAGTGCATTCTAATGGTTAATGAGCTATGGTTGCAGCGGAAATTAGTTACAGCTTCATTAATTACTTCATATGTGTGACCTTGTGTCGTATTAAGCTAATATTAGTAAATATCCACTAAAAAGAAGACTAAAAGAAGGAGAGGAAAGACAAACACAGTACACACTAGATTTTATGAACTCCTATAATTAACTTAGTACATAACGCATTTTAAAGTTCAGTATACGCCCAGATCGAATAAAATTATATATATAGTTTGCAGCTATGTTCTATTTATTAGTAACTAGCAGCATAGTCCAGCGTTGCTCGGGTGTAATGAAAGCTTTAAAACTAATCCATGATCCTGGAGCTCAGACTCTTTGGACATTGGCACGAAAGACTAAAAAGCAATAGTTGTTTCCAGTTAAAGCAAAACCGTAGACTGAAAGAAAAATGAATGGATGTAAGTCAAATTTTTATTTTCTGATATCGATATCAAATAAGGTTTTTTCGTCGTCAACTGAATTTTGATGGCTAAATAAGTCCTCTGAGCAAATGGTATCATGGCTGAGACTAAGAACTACAATTATACCGACTTAGAGCCAAACCTGAAGCAAAAACTAAAATAAAAGGGCTGAAAAAATACAGACATACAGGCAGATAAACAGACACACACACAGAAACATCTTGCCTTTTGTATATATATATTATTTATCGATTTTCTGCACTATTGTAAGAGCTGCAACCTTGAAACTTCTGAATATCGTTTCTTATGCCTTTGACTATGAGTGTATCAAATTTGATTAAAATCGGACCACTCCTTCTACAACCCGATTTTTTCGATTATCGATTTTCGATATTTATCAGGGGTACGTCGACACAAAACCAAGCTAAGAACACTCGCAGACGCTTATAGTACAACTGTGTAAATTTTGAAGAAAATCGGTTCAGCCGTTTTGGAGTCTATAGGTAACGGACACACACACACACACACACACACACACACACACACACACACACACACACACACACAAAGTTCCATTTATAAATAAGTTTAGATAATTTCCAATATCAGAGATTGAGCGTATGTAAAAATATAATTGAACACTGATTTCAATATCAAGTCACGACAGTCTGTTTCATGCAATTTAAGCCTAAAATAGACTATCACTTCTCGGTGTCGATCTCACTGTTTACTTGCATACTGTGACAAGCATAAGTATTGGATCCTTTTTTGTTTCTGTTCTAACTCTAGTTTATGTTCGCCATTTTGCCTGATATTTGGTAAGTAATATCACGTAAAGTTGTTTTAGTTGTATGTGCAAGGAAAATTAAAAACTCATGGTTGAATCCATTTGTTTATCAAAGTTCAAGATTACCCTATGCAAAAGTATTCGATACATCAATTTAATATTTTGTTGCGTAGCTTCTGTTTTGTTTCACTGCTTCCAGTCGCTTTCTATAGTTGGCCACAAGTTTTCCACACTGATCCACCGTTACTTTACCCCATACTTCTTTGCATAATTCCTCTAATTGCTTGATATTTTGTGGATTCCGCTTATGAACTTTAACCTTCAAAGTATTCCACAAATTCTTAATTAGATTCAAGTCAGGAGACTGACTTGGCCAATTGAGAGAACTAATACCATTATTTTCAAACCATTCCTTTGTAAGATTTGCGGTATGTTTGGGATCATTGTCGTGTTGGAGCTCTAAATTCCGACCATGTCCTAAAGAAGTTGCAAATTTCTGAAGGTTCTTCTCTAGAGCCTCCCGGTACATGCTAAAAATCATTCCGCCATAGATAACTTGTAACTCATCATAACTTGGATGAAAATACCCACTTATCATAATGGAACCACCCCCAAACTTAACTGTGGTGATGGCGTTGTGCATGTTGAAGGCAGTGCCATTTTTTCGCCAAACACTTGTCGCTGTGTTCCTTCCGAATATTTCAACTTTCGTTTCATCCGACCAGATTACCTTTTCTCAAAACTGCATACCTTTCTGTTCATAAGTTTCGACAAATTTTAATCGGTCTTTGACATGTTTGGTTTTCAGTAAAGGCACTTTTCTTGGTGATCTTGAATGAAAGCCTTTACGATATAGAGCTCTGCTAATGGTATCCTTACTTACATTAATTCCAGCACCCTCAAGATCAGTTTTAATTTCAGAACGAGTAATGAAGGGCTTTTCTGCACATTTCTGCTGATCCACCTTGAAGTCCTCTCATTTATTTTTCTCGGTCTTCCGTTTCTTGGAATGTTTGCTGTACCGTCGTCATACTTCATATACTTTCTGATGATATTTCCTACTGTACTTAGTGCTAGATTCATTACTTTGCTAATTTATCGGTAACCTTGTCCTTCTTTGTGACGTTCAATGATTCTATCTCGAGTAACCCTGGATAATTCTTTAGTTTTTTTAATCCTTGAAAAGCAGAATGCACATCAAAGAGTCAGATGATTAGTAGCATATTCTTGTAAGCAATTGTGTGCTTCTCTGATTGGTCAGAGATAACATTCTAATACTATGGAAAATTTGAATATTTAAGGTCTTTTAAAATACAAAGTTTCGATTGGAAATTTGAAAAAAGTGTCCTGTATCCAATATATTTGCATAGGGTAATTCTGAACTTTGAGAAAAAAAAATGGACTCAACCATGAGTTTTTAATTTTCCTTCCACATACATCTAAAGCAACTATACGAGATATTACTTACCAAATATCAGGCATAATGGCGAACATAAACTAGAGTTATAACAGAAAATAATATGTATCCAATACTTATGCGTGTCACTTTATATATATGTGTGGCGGTATATATATATATATATATATATATATATATACCGCCACACACACACAACACGCACACACACACACATATATATATATTGTGTATGAGTGTGTGTGTGTGTGTGTGTGTGGCAGTAGAAATCCGGAACAAGGTTGATAAATAATCCAAGAGGATCCTAGTAATATTGTCAAAATATTAAAATTGATCCAATAGAGAGCGCAATATATATATAGTCATCCGCAAACAGATCTGTTTCGCCGTATCACAGCCCACCAGTACGTTTATACAGCCGATTGCCTTTTACCCAGGATTGAAACCCGACCGAATTGGCGTCAGCCGGCGATCCTACCTCTGAGTTACTGGCGCTCGGTAGAAGGAGGCAGACTTTTTAGTGTACATATTATCATTATACACGCCCAATAGCGGAGAGTGTTCTAATTCATGGCTGATTGACTATAGCCCAGGGGTAGAGTCGCCGACTGACGCCATTTCTGTCGGGTTTCAATCCTGGGTAAAAAAGCAATCGGAGTCTAACCTTACTGATGAGCTGTGATACGGCGAAACAGATCTGTCTGCGAATGACAATATATATATATATATATATATAGAATGGTAGACTTTGAAAAACAGTAGTTACTCTAGCATGTACGCATCGCTCATTCAGTAATGGATTAGAGCACTCTGGCTATTGGGAGGGTACAATGACAATATACACGCTAAAAAGTCTGCTTTCTTCTACCGAACGGCCATAGCCCAGAGGTAGAATCGCCGACTGACGCCAATTCGGTCGGGTTTCAATCCTGGGTTAAAAGCAATCGGAGTCTAACCGTACTGATGAGCTGTGATACAGTGAAACAGATCTGTCTGCGAATGACAATATATATATATATATATATATATATATATATATATATATATATTATTATGAAAAGAGAGAGAAAGAAAGAGAGAGATTCTTTAATAAACAGTAATTAAAATCAATACCTAACTTATCAGTGCATATGCCACCATTATAGATTTTAAATATCTATTACTGTTGATCACACAAAATCTTAAGAACCAATAATTAGGATGAACAACTTTTGCAACTGCTGGGATTTTATCATTATTTCATTAGTTATTTCCCATGAAACAATACATTTATATAAATAGATGCTGACTAGCAAATGAGTTTCATCCCCCCCCCCACACACACACATTTTCGAATTTGATCGTTAATTCCCCAGGAGATGAAAAAAAGAGAAGAGTTCATTATTATGTACGCTAACGTAAAATTGAGAGAAAATATGCGTGAACTTGTAACTGGAAAACCTATAACAGTTGTAAAAAAAAGCAAAGATTACTTCAAGCACCAAGAGCATTGAAGAGTCATGAAAGTTCATTGCTGAAGGCACATGGCGCACATAAAGAAAGAGAGAGACGGAGTGAGATAGCGAAGGAGAGACGGAGGAGAGAGACGGAGAGAGATAGCGAAGGAGAGATGGAGGAGAGAGACGAAGAGAGATAGCGAAAGAGGGAAGGAAGAGAGAGACGGAAGAGATAGCGAAAGGGGGAAGGAAGAGAGAGACGGAGAGAAATAGTGAAAGTGGGAAGGAAGAGAGAGACAGAAGAGATAGCGAAAGGGGGGAAGGAATAGAGACGGTGAGAGATAGCGAAAGGGAAAGGAAGAGAGAGACGGAAGAGATAGCGAAAGGGGGAAGGAATAGAGACGGTCAGAGATAGCGAAGAGGAGAAGGAAGAGAGAGAGACGGAAGAGATAGCGAAGGAGAGACGGAAGAGAGAAACGGAAGAGATAGCGAATTTTAGCCATACTCGATTTGAACGAGTTTCCTTCGTTTATAATTTGTACAGTTTATTTTTAATCATTAATCATTTCCCCGCAAGCAAGGCAGCCTCACCGCCACTGGTGCGCAGGGGGGTTACATAGGAAGAGAGTTATGAGAAAGAGTGACAGGTTATAAGGGGTGTTAGGAAGTGGGTAAGAGATGAATGAGAATACTGATGAGAATGGAATAGACGGAAAAAGGAGCATGAGAGAGAGAGAGAGAGAAAGAGAGAGGATGCAAGTTAGCAAGATAGGAGATGACTATTGACTTTACATTTAAATTCTTGGAGATTGTAGCTGTCGGGCGATCTATCTATCTATCTATCTATCTATCTATATATATATATATATATATATATATATATATATATATCATAATCATATCACTCCAAGCAAGGCATTTTACTGTCACTGTTTTGCAGGGGATTACATAGGAAGAAAGTTATGAGAAAGAGTGACAGGTTATAAGGGGTGTTAGGAAGTGGGTAAGAGAAGGAAGAGAATACTGATGAGAGTGACGTGGACGGAGAAAGGAGCATGAGAGAGAGAGAGATTGCAAGTTAGCAGGGATCTATCTATCTATCTATCTATCTATCTGTCTATCTATCTATCTATCTTTTTTTAATAATTTTATCGCCCCAAGCAAGGCATTTTACTGCCACTGTTTTGCAGGGAGGGGGTACATAGGAGGAAAGTTATGAGAAAGTGTGACAGGTTATAGGGGGTGTCAGGAAGTGGGTAACAGAAGGATGAGAATACTGCTGAGAGTGGAGTGGACGGAGAAAGGAGCATGAGAGAGAGAGATAGATAGATAGAGAGAGAGAGAGAGGATGCAGGTTAGGGAGATAGAAGATGACTGTTGACTTTACATTTAAATTCTTGAAGATTATAGCTGTCGGGGAAGCAAGCAAACGAAAGGAAATTCCACAGGCGGGAAGTGCGAGAGTAGAAGCTGATGGAGTAGAATTTGCGTTTACATTTTATTGGTTTCACTGTAAAAGGTTGAAACCTAGTTACTGGACTGTTAGGTCGAGTGAATTCATGCAGAGGTCGAGTGAATTCATGCAGAGGTCGAGTGAATTCATGCAGAGGGGTCATCGGTGAGCTAAGTTCATCAGAGCAGAATCCCTGAAAGTGTTTGTAGAAAAAACACAGGGAAGACATATTACGCCCGTGAGAAAGTGACTGCATATGCAAGTCTTATTTTTAAACGACGAATGTTCCGCCTTTATACTCTCTGCTTCTGCATGGTACATTATATACGCAATTCAGGGTCATGTTTTCTTCCAGCAGTAGTTATATTCTGACACGCCTAGCGTGGAACCATTTTTAATAATGTTCCGTATTTTGTTTTCTTTTTACTCAATTGTACGGACTCTTTGGATATCTGACAACCTTCAAAAGAACTTTATGCTTAATGTAGCAAATGCATTGCCACTCAGCTTATGACCACACCACGTTGAATACACCGGTTCTCGCTCGATCACCGAAGTTAAGCAACGTTGAGCCTGGTCAGTACTTAGATGATGGGTCACCGCTTGGGAATACCAGGTGCTGTAAGCGTTTAGTGACGGATGTACGTTGTGTTGCAGTGGAAAATCTGCTCGGAAAGTGAAATCCGTGAGCTGAGTTCAAATTCCAGTTGATACCCTGCATTCACTTAAGCACTGGTACCCTTGGGAAAGGTATTAATCCGTCCTTTTCCCCCAGTTATGTGTTAAATAACACGGGTAGAACTTGGGGATCCTGCCCTTAAAAACAAATCCCAATGAATCTTGATACTCGAAAAGAAAAAGTATTACTAGACACAAAACTTATATATAAAAAAAACAGCAATAAATTGTTGAAAGAAAAAGGTATTACTAGCAATAAAATAAATAAAATTTATTTGGCAATAAATGACCCACCGAGGTTGATATGCCATAAAAACAAAACAACCAACCAACATTACCACTGAGCTGCAACTGGTGCTGCTATTTTTTCGGTAGAAAGCTTGCTAGTTCAATTAGCATTGATTTTTGCTAGCCAAACCACATCAAAGAGAAAGAGAGAAATCGTATTTATGTCTATATATGCGCGTTTCCTTAAACTTATGTGCGTATGGGGAAGTATGTAAGCGTATGTGGGTGTATATGTATGCGTTTGCGCAGGCAAATGCAGATGTAAGTGTTCGTATGGAGGCGTGTAGAACTGAGGCAGATGTCTGCTCTAAATGCCTAGGGGGCCAAACGTTCACTTCGACCTGGTTTGACCTCAGCTGGCCAATAGGAACCAGTGGTCGGTGTTTCCATGAAATGCGGCTTGAGACTCTCATTTCTTGACCACACAAAGACAAGGTTCACCCGTTTGAAGAATATTCGAAGCCAAAGAATGGAGAGTTGGTGTCGGAAAGAAGGCTGTATCCAAAATTGGTTCTCTGAAAAAAGGTGGATACATCTTCAAATCTAATCTGTTTAAATCAGCCGGCTCTATAGAGATACAGCGTTGCTTAAACTGAACTTGTTTTTAATCATTTCACCCCAAGCAAGGCATTCCATTGCCACTATTGCGCAGGGGGTTACATAGGGGAAGGTGCTGAGAGAGCGATTAGATAAAGGAAATGTCAGAAGGAGGGTGATAGATGAGTAAGGAGGTACATAGGAAGAGTGTTTGAGAGAATGGGTGCGAGTTAGTGTGTGAGGAGGTGTCTATTGACCTTACATTTAAACTCCTGGAGATTGTAGCTGTCGGGGAAGCAATCATGTGGAAGGGAATTCCACAGTCGGGAAGTACGAGAAAAGAAGCTGTTGGAGTAGAAATTGCGGTTACATTTTATCGGTTTCACTGTAAAAGGGGGGGACCTAGTTTCTAATCTAGTATCTCGTGCAAATTCGTACCTAGGGTCACCAATGATCTAAGTTCTTCGGAGCAGAAGCCGTGAAAGTATTTATAGAAGAGGCACAGAGAAGCCACGCCACGCTGGTGAGAGAGTGACTGCAGCCGGTCTGCCACGTCGGTATCGACCACATTACAGATTCTCCGTTGTATTTTGTCAAGAACCCCGAGGAGAATAGCAGGGGCACCCGACCAGATATGGCAGCAATATTCAATACACTGGCGGAACTGATTTTTGTTTATTCCATTTTTTATTTATCCGTTTTTTACGGCTTATCGGCCATTTTCAGGTTATCCAGTACCAGAAAACATTTTGAGATTGAAAGACTTTACTGGAGATTATAATGATTCCATGCTTTCAAATCTTGGCACTAAAACCACTAAGACTTATTTCAGAGTGTTAAAGAATTTAGGAAGAAAAGTTTATAAAGGTGCCTATGACAGGATTGGGCCAATAATATTAGAAATTCTTTGGATTTTATAAGAATCTTTATATATATAGCAGAATCGCGAGAACATAGATGACAGCAATATTCAAAGCTAGAGGAATAAATATGTAAGACGAATTCTAGTAAAAAAAAACAATCAAACTGTATTTATATAATTCGAATTATTGTCCTCATCTTTGTTGCCATTTGTACGACGTTTAATAATAGATCCTTTTATTTGTCTATATTTCCGAGATGAGGTAGTATTTACAGTATTTATATTATTTGGACTATTGTCCTCATCTTTGTTGCCATTTGTACGACGTTTAATAATAGATCATTTTATTTGTCTATATTTCCGAGATGAGGTAGTATTTACAGTATTTATATTATTTGGACTATTGTCCTCATCTTTGTTGCCATTTGTACGACGTTTAATAACAGATCATTTTATTTGTCTATATTTCTGAGATGAGGTAGTATTTACAGTATTTACATTATTCGGACTATTGCCTCATCTTTGTTGCCATTTGTATGACGTTTAATAATAGATCATTCTATTTGTCTATATTTCTGAGATGAGGTAATATTTACAGTATTTATATTATTCGGACTATGATCCTCATCTTTGTTACCATTTGTACGACGTTTAATAATAGATCATTCTATTTGTCTATATTTCTGAGATGAGGTAGTATTTACAGTATTTACATCATTCGGACTATTGTCCTCATCTTTGTTGCCATTTGTATAAGGTTTCAGTAGTTGTACGCTATGGCCTTCTTCATGTGCTAGGAATCGAGGCTTTACGCATGGAATGAGGATGATATACCCCAGTGATGGTAATAAAGGGTTAGGTTCGCAATTCCTAGAGCCTAAAGAAGACCGGAGCGTACAACGGCCGAAACGTCGAACAAATGGCAACAAAGATGAGGACAATAGTCCGAATCATATAAATGCTGTAACTACTACCTCATCTCAGAAATATAGACAAATGGAATGATCTATTACTAAACGTCGTACCAATGACAACAAAGATGAGGACAATAGTCTGAATAATGTAAATAGTTTAAATACTACCTCATCTCAGAAATATAGACAAATTGAATGATCTATTATTAAACGTTATACAAATGGCAACAAAGAAGACAATAGTCTGAATAATGTAAATACTGTAAATACTACCTCATCTCAGAGATATAGACAAATAGAATGATCTATTATTAAACGTCGTATAAATGGCAACAAAGATGAGGACAATAGTCCGAATAATGTAAATACTACCTCATCTCAAAAATATAGACAGATTCTTTCATGCAATTGGGAAACTTCTTTATGAATTCGGTGATGACGTAAATTATTTTCAATGGTTCAACCTCTGTGTCAAGCAATTATTTTTTAATCTTCAGTTGTTATTTTTAGTTTTCCCAGCTTCTTTATCATTTACACTGTTTGCATGTTCTTTACACTGAAAACACTCCCCTGGCTATATTAACAGTTCTTTATTTTGTTATTAACAGGCTACCAGGAATCTTTTCATTGTGTCTATGAGAACCTTTACTAAATCGATTAGAAGACTCAAAAAGTAAGTGGAATTATTGATATCTTCCTGCGCCATATTTTTGAGATTTCAACTTCAAGATATTTGTATTTTGATAGATGTTTTAAGATCTTCAACTATACATTATTATTATTATTATTTTGACTTTTTCTATGTTCACACTACTTACTAAGTTTTAGGATGACCTAAAGCTGGTTCTGGTGTGTTGTTATGGCTACATTACATGGTTTATTTTTCTAACTTTGATTAAATCACTTGCGTTACATGGGTAAAGTACTTAGTGTTTGGGCTGCACTTATCAAAATAATTTTTGTATTTTTCTTAAGCTGAGACTTCCAGGGACTTTTCTATGTGTTGTTGTGTTCCTTTTTTATCATTCGAAGCGCACCTACCATTTCTGGTTATATTTTTATTTTCAATTTCCACCTTTGTTTCTATTTCGATTTCCAAATGTCTTGGTTACTTTGTTAGAGTCCGCTGGGAAAGCCATATCAGATTGAAGGCAAATCTTTCTTTTCAATAACGTCTAGCATATTTGATTCAATCTTCCTATTTGTGAACATGGTGGAATTCCAAAAAATTATGATGTCTTCTATTTCTGTAACCAGGTGATGCTTATACCACTCTTTTCTAACATCCGTTCCAAAGTGTTTGAACTTTGTCTTTCCCCACTCTATCGTGACGATTTTTGTATTCATTTGGCACAAGTACGGAACACCCCGATTTTAGATGCTTTTTTAATATCTTTTTAGATTCATATTATTACTACGTTATTACGTTCGTTATCATTAATGTTTAGTTACAGACTTTGTAATGATTGTATCTACATTAATATATTTTCTCTTTTTGTAAGCATCTTTTGGTTAGCATCGGCAAAGATGAAATTTAACGCAAGGTGTTATTCAAAATCCTGATATTTTTTTCTTTTTTCTTTTTTTTTTTTGGATTGTATGATGTTATTTTCGTTTCTTGCTTTTCTCCATATTTCAACTCATTTTCTACGTTTCTTGGCTTCATTCATTTGATTTCTAATTTTTCACAGATAACGGTTTCACAGAATATTAACTAGTTTTTCCTTAATTATTTAATATTTCGTCTTCCATTTTTTTCCTTTTAAGTTTGTTTTGCTATTGTAACAATCATTGCAAATCAATAATTTTCGAAGCCAAAATAATGTTAATAAAGACTAAAATGAAAAAAAAACTTTTCATGGATACGATAGTGACATCAGCTCAGAATATGTGTTAAAAATATGAAAGATGAAATAAATATAATTATACTGAAATTAAAATATTGAACATTAAGCTTTTGTTTACCCAGAATAACTGGTCGTCTGCTTACGGAAAAAAAAAAAGAGCCACAGAACATTAACAAAACTCCTGGTAACGCCTGTTTTTAAAAAATAAAGAACTGTTAATATAACCAGGAGAGTATTTTCAGTACAAAGAAAATGCAAACAATGTAAATTATTGTAATAGACCAGGGTAAGGTCCGAAAAGAACAACACGACCACAAGGGTAGAGATAACAAATATATATTAATAAATATCAACACAAAATGTGGAAGGTGTTAGTACGACTGTCAATCTGGTTTGGAGTGAACTACTACCAACTCGACCCACACACACACACACACACACACACACACACACACACACACACACTCTCTCTCTCTCTCTCTCTCTCTCTCTCTCTCTCTCTCTCTTCATTCTGGAGTTACAGGTAAGGACCCATGGCACCCACCTCCTAAGCTTTTACCACGCAGGGATCTTTAATATTTTTTCTCTTCGGATTAATCATCAAAGGCTCTTTTTTTTCTAGATTTCCTTGATTCTGAAACTCCTTGAGGCCTTTTCATATCGAATGTGTCAAATATTGTGTTCATTACTTGCTCCTCTTCCTGAGGTGGACCTAGAATCCTCTACCAGCCTCTTTCTGATATGATTTAAATCTCTTTCATGTGAGAATGTCGGACCCTGAATTATGTAAATCATGTTCCCGATCAGTTTCTCTATTGTACCTGGCTTCCAATAAGATGTGTTGTTTTTTAACATTTTAAAAATTATCATTTACCATCAGGGTTTTGAGTAAACTTATAATAGAATGTAGGAGACAGAACTAAACTAAACTAAACTAATAATAATAATAATAATAATAATAATAATAATCAAATTCAATTTGAATAAATGTGCTAAAGGTACAGTTTTACAAGGAACAACAAACATCCTCAATTAGCTTAGACCCTGCTGTAACAATAAAAGATTTAGAGCAAGAAGAAGCTTATAAATACCTAGGTGTAAATGAGAGTGAAAGAATTCGCCATAAAAAATGAAAGAAATACTGCGTAAAAAGTACTATAGAAGGTTACGAATGATATTAAAAACTGAATTGAATTCTCAGAACAGAATAATGGCCATTAATAGCCTTGCCATCCCAGTTGTCCAATATAGTTTCAACGTCTTAAACTGGACTCTAAACGACATCAGGCGAATGGATTCTAAAACAAGAAAACTTCTTTCTAAGCATAAGATGCATCATTCAAAGGCTGATGTAGACCGTCTATACATACCCCGTAAAGAAGGTGGAAGAGGTCTTATTCAGCTAGAATTGTCATACAAGACAACAACTATTGGCTTACTAACATACATAGAAAGAACGACTGGATGATACAATTAGTCTAGCAACATGAAGAAAGAAAGAAAAATATTCAATAATAAATGAAGGCAGTAAATGCAAACAAGATTTACAGTTAGTAGATTCTGTAGAAAAGCAAAACAGAAGACAAGAACCAACTATTTCGGCAAAAAATATGAAAATGAAAACCAAAGATAAAGCTCTTGAACAGATGAAACAACACTGGCAAGACAAACCTCTGCATGGCAAATATCCAGAACGTGTCAATAAATCCAATGTTGACAAAGTTAAAACTCATCGATGGTTACGTGCATCTGAATTAAAGTCTGAGACTTAAGGCTTTATTCTTGCAGCGCAAGACCAAAGTCTTTTCACTAGGAACATGAAGGCAAATATTATACACAATAATAAGGATCCAGAATGCAGGTTCTGGGATAAATACCAAGAAACAATTGATAATTTAATCTCAGAATGTACTGTGCTTGCCCCAAATGAATATAAAAATCGTCACGATAGAGTGGGGCAATATTTACATTGGACAATGTGCAAACACTATGGAAATCTGTAAAAAAAACACTGATATGAACATCACACAACACTGGTTACAGAAATAGAAGATGTCACCATTTTATGGGATTACACCACCTACACAGACTGAAAAATTGAAGCAAATAGGCCGGACATTATTGTTAAAAACCAGAAAGAAAAAACTTGCCTATTAATGTATATGGCTTGTCAAGCAGATTGTAACATAGCAACCAAGGAATTCGAAAAACTGTCAAAATACATAAATAAAAATAAAGACCTGAAAATTGAAATAGAAAAAATGTGGAAATTGAAAACAAGAATCGTGCCAGTTATAGTAGGCGCACTTGGAATGATAAAAAATGGAACAAAACAACATTGAAAGAATCCCTGGAAACCCCAGCTTAAGAGATATAAAAAAAAAGAGATATAAAAAAAAATTGTCTTGTTAAGTACAGCCCACACACTACAGAGAACTTTGTCTATGTAACGCTAGGGATGATAGGGAGACAGAAAAAACATGAAATGGAGCCATAACAACACACCACCACCTGCCTTAGTTTTTTTTCCGCAGACTTGATAGGTAGTGCTACCATAGCAGAAATATAAATTATGATGTAAAATGACAATAATAATAATTCTTATTATTCCTTTGCATTTTGTTGTATATACATTTCTTTTGTGTCCCAACCGGATAATTAATGTCAGAAATAACTTAATGACATTTTACCCGGAATATTGATGTCAAAATCAACATATGACAAATGAATACGTATTGGCGTATAGGCATAAGTCTATGCTTAGAAGAATAATTTCGTTAAGTCCTTTTAGGGATCTCTTCACTGAGTTTTTGAGACCCTTTTATAAACAAGTCCTGCACATCAAATACAACTAAAGTTAGTGATATCTTCACGTCCTATATTTTTAAAATTATTATTATTATATCATTTTTCATCATATTTCGATTTCTGCTTTGGTCTCACTACCAACCAAGTCTGCGGGGAGACCTAAGACAGGTCGTGGCGTGTTGCTATGGCCCCATTTCATGTTTTTCTGTCTTCCCTATCATCCCTAGCGTTACATAGATAAAGTTTTCCTTAGTGTGTGGGCTGTACTTAACAAGACAATTTTTTGTATATCTCTTAAGCTGGGGTTTCCAGGGATTCTTTCAATGTGTTATTTTGTTCCATTTTTTATCATTCCAAGTGCACCTACTATCACTAGCACAACTCTTGTTTTCAATTTCCACATTTTTTCTATTTCAATTTTCAGGTCTTTATATTTTGACAGTTTTTCAAATTCCTTGGTTGCTATGTTACAATCCGCTGGACAAGCCATATCAATTAATAGACAAGTTTTCTCCTTCTGGTTTTTAACAATAATGTCTGGCCTGTTTGCTTCAATTTTTCTGTCTGTGTAGATGGTGTAATCCCATAGAATGGTTACATCTTCTATTTCTGTAACCGGTGCTGGGTGATGTTCATACCAGTGTTTGTTTACATGTTTTCCATAATGTTTGCACATTGTCCAATGTAAATATTGCCCAACTCTATCGTGGCGATTTTTATATTCATTTGGAGCAAGCACAGAACAGCCTGAGATTAGGTGGTCTATTGTTTCTTGGTGTTTATCACAAAACCTGCATTTTGGATCCATATTATTATGCATAATATTTGCCTGAAAGTTTCTAGTGAAAAGACTTTGGTCTTGTGCTGCAAGAATAAAGCCTTCAGTTTCAGACTTTAATCTAGATGCACGTAACCATCGATGAGTATTAACTTTATCAACATTGGGTTTATTAGCACGTTCTGGATATTGGCCATGCAGAGGTTTGTCTTGCCAGCGCTGTTTCATCTGTTCAAGAGCTTTATCTTTGGCTTTCATTTTCATATTTTTGCCGCAATAGTTGGTTCTTGGCTAGTGTTTTGCTTTTCTACAGAATCTACTAACTGTAAATCTTGTTTGTATTTATTATTATTATTATTATTATTATTATTATTATTATTATTTTGTCATTTTCATCAGATTTCCATTTCTGCTATGGTCGCACTACCTACCAAGTCTGCGGGAAGACCTAAGGCAGGTCGTGAATTGTCGTTATGGATCCATTTCATGTTTTTTTTAAATCTCCTCTATCATCTCTGACGTTACATAGACAAAGTTCTCCTTAGTGTGTGGGCTGTACTTAACAAAACAATATTTTGTATATCTCTTAAGCTGGGGTTTCCAGGGATTCTTTCAATGTGTTGTTTTGTTCCATTTTTTATCATTCCAAGTGCACCTACTATCACTGGCACAACTCTTGTTTTCAATTTCCACATTTTTTCTATTTCAATTTCCAGGTCTTTATATTTTGACAGTTTTTCAAATTCCTTGGATTGCTATGTTACAATCCGCTGGACAAGCCATATCGATTAATAGGCAAGTTTTTTCTTTCTGGTTTTTAACAATAATGTCCGGCCTATTTACTTCAATTTTTCTGTCTATGTAGATGGTGTAATCCCATATTATTATTATAATTATTATTATTATTACATAGTGTCGTTATGATTATTCGTTAATTATTGACAATATTAAATAAGCTTTGATATAAAAAAGAAAATAGTTCGATTACAAAACTAATATAATATTTTCGCCGTCTGTTTGTCAGTTAAGTGCCATACATGATACATGCTTTGGGTGATCATGTCTCGAAAGAGACATGACTGACTGGAGAAGATTATCCAGCAGTAGGTTGCCATTGTTTTTTGCAGTAGACCGGTTGCTAGCCAAGGCTATAAAACCCAATCTGTCCTATTATTTAACCCATAACTGGAAGGAAGAGATGGATTAATCTCTTTCCCAAGGGTATTTGTGCGTAAGTGAATGCAAGGTATTCAACTGGAATTCGAACTTGGCACCCAGATTTATCATTCCGAGTCTCTTCGGAAGAAACTTAAATGACGCCAGTGAAAACGAGGGCAGCTGTTTTTTGTCATCCTTAAATAGAACACAACTTTAAAAAATCAGCTGTTTTTTACGGTTTGCTTGAAACTTTTAATCTAAATAGAATCCATAAAAGTTATAGCGCTGATAATAAATATTGTTTTTGTTGTTTATTCCTATAAACACATTGGAGAACATTTTATCAAATAAAATTGAAGGTTATTTATTTATTTTTATTTATTTATTTATTTATTTATTTATTTTTATTTATTTATTTATTTTGTTGTGGAGAATAACTGGCAATGGTAATGTGTAATTAGAAAAATCTATCTAAACTTATTTATAAATGAAACTTTGTCTCTGTGTGTGTGTGTGTGAGTGTGTGTGTGTGTGTGTGTGTGTGTGTGTGTGTGTGTGAGTGTGTGTGAGTGTGTTTGTGTGTGAGTGTGTGAATGTGTGTGTGTGTGTGTGAGTGTGTGAGTGTGTGTGTGTGTGAGTGTGTGTGTGTGTGTGAGTGTGTGTGAGTGAGTGTGTGTGTGTGAGTGTGTGTGTGTGTGTGAGTGTGTGTGTGAGTGTGTGTGTGAGTGTGTGAGTGTGTATGTGTGAGTGTGTGTGTGTGAGTGTGTGTCCGTTACCTATAGACTCCGAAACGGCTGAATCGATTTTCTTGAAAATTTACACAGTTGTACTATAAGCGTATGCGAGTGTTCTTAGCTAGATTTTGTGTCGAAGTACCCCCGATAAATATCGAAAATCGAAAAAATCGAGTTATAGAAGGAGTGGTCCGATTTTAATCAAATTTGATACACTCATAGACAAAGACATAAGGAACGATATTCAGAAGTTTCAAGGTTGCATTTCTTACAATAGTGCAGAAAATCGATAATATATATATATATATATATATATATATATAAAAGGCAAGATATTTATGTGAAAAATAATCTGTCTAGTGCAAATCAGAAGTAAAACAAAGCAACTATACGACAAAAGTGAAACAAAGGCTTTCCCCAAATGAGGATAGTGTTCACATGCAAAGGGATACAGTCAAGTGGTTATAGCGTTCTGATTTCAAGACAAGAAAGATTAAAAAAAAATGTCGGATAAGATTGATAAGTGACAATTTTTATTGGCTAAAAAAGATCTCAGAATGCTTAGACTAGAAATTTTAAAAAATGCTAGAAAACTTAGTCTAGAAATCTCTAGACAAAATATTAACAGTCATTCTAGAGATTGTAACAAAGAATTTATTTTGGTAGCATGTAAACGTAAACTGGGCATGGGCAATAGTCAAACGCCCAAGATAGACCACTTGTAAAACAAAAGGGTTCAAATAACCCTGCAATTTACCAACAAAATGAGGGAGAAGTGTTTTTAGCTGCAGTCCTTATTAATTTCGAAAGTTTCTTTGATCTTGAATCAATAATAAAAGTTTTAGTTGGTTGGTTGTTTTGTTTTTATGGCAAATCAACTTCGGCAGATCATTTATTGCCAACTAAACTTTATTTATTTATTGCTGGTAATACTTTTTTCTTTCAAGAATTTATTGTTGTTTCTATAAGATGACGCTATTTTGATATAAAATAAACTTGATTTATACGATATGTAAGAAATATATAATTTTATTATATATTACTATATATAATAATTATTTATTTATAAATATAATAAATATTTTATATAATTCTTATGTATATATGTAAAAATATAATTTCAAGATGACGCTATTTTGATACAAAATAGATGACACGAGCTTGATTTACACGATCATCAAATAGGTTGGTTGGTTGTTTTATGGCATATCAACACCTTTCTGGGTCATTTATTGCCAACTACACTTTATTTATTTATTGCTGGTAATACCTTTTTCTTTCAACAATTTATTGTTTTTTTATATAATATTTTGTGTCTAGTAATACTTTTTTCTTTTCCAGTATCAAGATTCATTGGGATTTGTTTTTAAGGGCAGGGTCCCCAAGTCCTACCTTTGTTATTTAACCCATAACTGGAGGGAAGGGACGGATTCATACCGGTGTATTCAACGTGATAGGCCGTAAGCCAAATGTTTTAGTAATAGAATTATTTAAAAAGGAAAATAAAAGTTTTATTCCTTCTTTACGAATAAGAAGGAATATTTGTTTTGTCTAAAGGTTAAAATGGTAGAAAAATTATGGAATTAACTGAGATGCTGTTTGCGTGAAAACATGGCGGGTTAAAACCCTTCAGTCGATCAGAAGGGAAAGGAAACAACTGTTAGTAGGCTTAGCCAATTAAATTCATTTTCTGCTACTTCATTACATACAAACATCCACAATGATTCGTTACAGAGAAAATATTCATAAACAAATAAAAAGAAAACTTTCGAACATGTATAAAATAATTTAACATTGGATTGTTTGTAAAAATGTAATTATTAAGAATTTTCACAAAATTTTATGTCCAAAAGTTCTCTTCACTTTTCAGGAATTATATTGCTAAGTGTACGCAGACTGTTTTAATGAAAACTCTGCTCGCCGTTTTTACATTTTACTGACCTGCATCTCCATCGAAATTGTCACAAAAAAATATCAAAATTGTCCCCAATAACATCTTCGTGATTTGTCTATGCATCTGGGATGAGGTAGTATTTACAGTATTTACATTATTCAGACTATTGTCCTCATCTTTGTTGTCAACTGTACGACGTTTAATAATAGATCATACTATTTGTCTATATTTCTGAGATGAGGTAGTATTTACAGTATTTACATTATTCGGACTATTGGCCTCATCTTTGTTGCCATTTGTACGACGTTTAATAATAGATCATTATATTTGTCTATATTTCTGAGATGAGGTAGTATTTACAGTATTTACATTATTCGGACTATTGTCCTCATCTTTGTTGCCATTTGTACGACGTTTAATAATAGATCATTCTATTTGTCTATATTTCTGTGATGAGGTAATATTTACAGTATTTACATTATTCGGACTATTGTCCTCATCTTTGTTGCCATTTGTACGACGTTTAATAATAGATCATTCTATTTGTCTATATTTCTGAGATGAGGTAATATTTACAGTATTTACATTATTCGGACTATTGTCCTCATCTTTGTTGCCATTTGTACGACGTTTAATAATAGATCATTCTATTTGTCTATATTTCTGAGATGAGGTAGTATTTACATTATTCGGACTATTGTCCTCATCTTTGTTGCCATTTGTACGACGTTTAATAATAGATCATTCTATTTGTCTATATTTCTGAGATGAGGTAGTATTTACTGTATTTACACTGTTGTCCTCATCTTTATTACTATGTTTACGACGTTCTCAAGGGCAAAGATCAAGTGGATGTAGGCGTTGGTTATTTCCAGTGATTGACACAAAGAGTTGTGAGTTCAATACTTAGCTACAGCAATGGTTAACAAATAACTTAGAGAATTGAGTTAAAGCGTTGGTTAGTTCCAGTGACTTGACCCTAAGAGTTGTGAGTTCAATTCCTGGCTACAGCAGTGGTGAACAAATAACTTAGAGAATTGAGTTAAAGCGTTGGTTAATTGCAGTGAATTGGTCCGAAGAGTTTTGAGTTCAATACCTAGCTACAACAGTGGTGAACAAACAATTTAGAGAGTTGAGTTAAATAGTTGGTTAGTTCCAGTGACTTGACCCTAAGAGTTGTGAGTTCAATACCTGGCTACAGCAGTAGTGAACAAATAACTTAGAGAGTTGAGTTAAAGCTTTAGTTAGTTCCAGTGAATTGACTTAAAAGTTGTGGGTTCACTACAT
The DNA here is from genome assembly GCA_037127315.1 of Ascarosepion bandense. Classification (NCBI taxonomy): domain Eukaryota; kingdom Metazoa; phylum Mollusca; class Cephalopoda; order Sepiida; family Sepiidae; genus Ascarosepion; species Ascarosepion bandense. The sequence continues at coordinate 1,364,369 of JBBBDQ010001431.1, forward strand.
GGCTACAGCAGTGCTAAACAAATATCTTGCTGAGTTGTGTTAAAGGGCGATAACTACATGACATCCGGAAGTGACATCGCACATGGAATGAGAATGATATACCCAAGTGATCGAAATATAGGTCGGTTCGAAATTCCTAGCACTGGAAAAAGGCCGGAGCGTATAACGGTCGAAACGTCGTAAACATGACAATAAAGATGAGGACAACAATCCGACCAGAGTAAATAATGTAACATTTTAAACTTTGTCTCTTTCATCCGATCAGCCCGTTCCATTTTTTACCTTAAACTTAGCTCAGTGGTGCCTCCTATATATGAATTTACTCGAGCCACAAGATTAGCAATTAGGTGCCACCCTTTTACTGTGAAACCAAAAAAATTGTAAACGCAAATTCTACTCCATCAGCTTCTTTTCTTGCACTTCCCGCCTGTGGAATTCCCTTCCATTTACTTGCTTCCCCGACATCTCACTAAATTACATCCTCTCTCTCATGCTCCTTTCTTCGTCCACCACTCTCATCAGTATTCTCATCCTTCTCTTTCCCTCTTCCTCACACCCCCTTTAACGTGTCACTCTTTTTATAACATTCCTCCTATGTAACCCCCTGCACACCAGTGGCAGTAGACTGCCTT